>CM037868.1:25725731-25850731 GCA_021292105.1 Anadara kagoshimensis
TTAAAAAATTGCCTTTATTTCACCCTTTTTCCCTTATAGTATCAAAATCTTTTGTATTTGGTTACATTTTTCGACATTTGTTGTTTCTCAGGATATTTTTACATTTTTTTTATTAACGACTTTTTGCTTCCAATTTGCGTTAAAGATGACAAAATTCTACGCCGGATTTTTACCGGTATTTCACAGGTAACCGGCATATCGTTACAGAATTTACACCCAAAGTTTTCCGTTTCAGAAATTAAAAAATTTGAATTTTATTTCATTATAAAGTCTTTTTTTAACAAACAAATAATAATAGTAATAAAAATAAAATTTAAAATCATTTTGAGAATATAGTTCAAACATCTATAATTGTAGCTGGTTCAACGTCACAGAATTTTATTTCATGTGCTCTTCAACGGTAAGTTTAGTATGAATGAATGAATGAATGAATGAATGAATTTATTTATTTATTTATTTATTTATTTATTTATTTATTTATTTATTTATTTATTTATTTGAATACACAGTTATTAACTATACGAAGTCATGAAATTAGAAGTATTAATTCACGGCAGTTTCAAAACTGGTGTGGGTACTAGTAATTCAGAATCATAATATTCATCATAAATCAAGGTAATTAATTAATCTGTTAATGAGATTAACACCATGTAGGTACATTTTCCACGTATAATATACTATCATCTGATCCAATGGGAATTTGGAATTTGCTTCCGTTATCAATAAGTTACCGCGTCAGTTGATAAGGGATGCAGATTATCAACATTAATTAGCAACCTTTACCTGTGGGTAAAAATATGTAATATACACTTTCGTACAAGTCAAAACTATCACTTTTGAAATAAATAAATGACTGAATGATTCTCGGTTCCAGTAATTTTCTATTACAGAAGTTCTGACTTCGAGAAATATTCACAGAATGAAATTATGATAATAAACTGACCAGTACTGACCAGTCTTATGTGATAATGTTATTTACCTTATCGCTGAGGCGTGAAAGAAACCAGTTAGAATCAGTAGACAACGTTAATTAGTCATACTAATTAAGAGACTTCCATGAAGAGTGTTCATTAATCATACGTGAATTCGTCTAATTAAGGGACATGGCCGAGAGAGAGAGAACTAATTTTTAGCACACAAGATTACCTTTTTTGTATATTTTTATAGCACGATGTTCTATTTTCTATATAAAAGTCGAAATTTCTGTACAATTTTTGTACATTTTTATTTTTAATCGGTTTTAATGGGGAAAAATCTGTCTCATTTGATTTTTTAATCTATTCGTCCGTTTATCGGCTTTACGGAACAAATCCGTCTAAAATATTCAGTGTTTTTTTTCTAGTGACAAGATTCTTACAATGATGAAACTGACTAACTAGTCATTTTAAAACTAATAATATAATAAAATTAACTTGAAAGTTCAGATGGATGTCATACAGTTCATTTCAAACAGGTGTGGAAAAGGGGTAGTGGTAGTAGGAGACCTACCCCTTCGGTGTATGTAGCAGGCAGGTCAGTTGGTAAAGTGCTTGCTCCGTAAGTTAAGGGGGTCGAGGGTTTGGTCTCTGGTCAGGTCTGACCCAAGAATTGAAAAAGTGTACTGACTGTTCGCTCGGCATTGAAAAATGAATGCGGGTCATTCGGACAACCCTTAAAAACCGAGGCCCCTTATCACGGTAGGCGTGGCACGATAAAGAACTCTCACTGCATAGTGCCATCCCCATAAAGCACAGGTAAATATTTCTGCATCTACACCTATAGCTGGTGATGTCTCGATATAAGTGAAATATTATTGACTTAGAAGTTGAACCCCATTAATAAATGATCAATCAAACTTAGGACCGGGATTCAAACAGAAAGACTTTCCACTGATGAGCTTGATTTATCAACCCAACTGGATCACCCAGACCACGTTAATCCATTTATCGACCAAATTAAATCAAAACATTGGCATCCCTCCAATGGATCAACGTATCGATCTGCAATATAACGCAAAAAAGAGTCGGTCTGGAATTGCGGTGCACAACTACACCTCGACAGAATACGTAAAATATTGCCACAGTCAATAACTTTCAAGAAACGAACTATTCACGACGGTCTATGAAATTTAGGTTATTTATACCAACGATTTCGTATAACAAAGTGTGGAGATGCGACTAATCTGAATATCAATGTGGTGTTTGCGGTACCAGTGTCTTGTATACGTATATGTAGTAAATATGTTTAAGAAATATCTAAATAAAAATGTTTTAATTCCCCAATCTTATATTGTAGAATGAAACAGAGTGTAGTTCGTTGAAAGGTACACTTGTACTGCAAAAATCTAAATGAAAATTCTTACTGCACTTGAAAATTCCAAACACGTCCGTTTTATTGTTTTGTCCACGTTTTAGGGATGCAAGAGGGAATATTTTATTATTTTATTTCACGTTGCAAATAGCACTTATGAACAAAACGTGGAAATATTTCTAGCAGGGAAAAAACAAAGGTTCACATAACTAATGACTCTCTCTCTCTCTCTCTCTCTCTCTCTCTCTCTCTCTATATATATATATATAGAGAGAGAGAGAGAGAGAGAGAGAGAGAGAATCAGTTATGTGAATATATATACGTAAGATACTCTCTCTCCTCTCTGGCTTATTTAGCTAGCGCCAGCCAATTTATAAAAAAATGAAAAAACATTATTTAAACAAGCCTTTTTTTTTTTTTTTTTTTTTTACAAAATTAATACTTGTGACATATTCTCATATGTGAGAAAAAATTAAGGATTTAATGTTTAGGTGACTTGATTTATTTCTTTTTTATACACAAAATCTTCAGTATGGAGGAAATAAAGTGATTATATATATATATTTCGATTTATTACATTATTTTATGTAATTTTACAGTTTGATTAATTTTCGGGATTACGTTCTATAATATCTGGAACGTGGAGAAAATTTGATTACTTTTTCTTTGGATTTTTCCTTGGCTTCTTTGTTATTTTCAAAATATATTGAAAAACTAATGGCAAGTGTCACTTAATACCTAAACTGGTAATCCAGCTTCAACGACATACACTTATTTATTGGAAATAACAAAAGATAGATACACTTGGTACAGATCTGTTTTTACAGTAATTATCACACATAATACTATGTATGTAAAATAAATTCACATCAAGAAATTTCAAGATTCCTGTCTCCAGTTATTTTGTGTCTTTATCAATTTGTTTATTGGAACGGAATACGGATGAGATATGGCTTTTCTTCGAGCTATACTCAGCTTCGTCATAAATATCGGCACCAAACTTAACTTTGTCACATTGTGCATAATCTGCTGCCACATTATGCCTATCAAAAAAGCAAAGTTAAGTTGGCCATGCGGGCTTTGTAAAACTGAATGCGTTAAAGATTGTATATATTGTGATTGCTGTAAAAAGTGGTACCACGGCGAATGTGAAAACTTGACATCGGAAGACTTAGAGGTAAATATACCTACTGTAATTAATTTTTAATTATTTATTTTATTTTTCGGGTTGGATGGGTATAGGAACAATCTAAGGAGAAAAACATAAGAAAAATACAGGAAAACATTTCAAGGAAAACGGAATTTCTAACAGAGTTTATAAATCTATTAGTGTATATTAAATGATACAATTATAAGGTATTGCGTAAATGTATAAGCAAGATAATTCAGTTAATTCATATTAACTAATAGGTATATTAGCTGGTAGTAATTAATTGGTAAGCCCCCCATTATTAGATATCGTATGCTCATTTTAGAATAAACTTTTGTTACAATCCATTTAAAAAAGGGAAAACAACCTTAATTCCATTCCACATTGTGATTTTTCTGAATAAATTAAATTAAATAATTGATATGATGAATAAATAACTAAAATTTAAGATATAAAAATCTCGGAAAAAATCTGTGGGGGTAGTTTGTGCGTGTCTACGTAGGTTAGGCATATAGAAATAAACCCAATTTTAATACAATATTCAGATATATCAGTACTCAACCGGCATCGCATTCATTTTTTACAATGGCAAAAAAAAAAAAAAACAAAAAAAAAAAAAAAACAAAAAAAAACAAAAAAAAACTACAACAATAATTTAACGTGACATCATTTATTTATTATACCAAATTATTAAACACCTTATGTGTGTATTCTTGTCAAGTTCTCTACTTTCTAACAATATCATAGAAACCTTAATAACTTGTTAATCAAATAGTTATACATACATAAACAATACGAATATAAAATACAAAATGAATTGTCCAACATTTTTGATTGGAGTTACAGTAACTTCTTGGGTCCTAGACAATAATCTTACACATATAAAACCATATGTCTCTTCCCTGAGTAATAATTAATATCAGATTTGAATTACGTCGCCATTGCATACATAACTTAGGAATTGTTATAATATTGTTTTAAAAGTATCGTGTGTTCATAATAATGGGACAAAATGATCTGCAATCCAGTATTTATTCTGGTCCCACTCTGATTTTTTGGTCCACATTACTTTTATGACCTTATCGCATCTTTGGTTATTTGGAACCACAACCATGTTAAGTTCCTTAAATATAACATCATTTTCACCATTTACTGGAGGGTAAACCGATCTTATTGCCATTCCGATCACCTCTGCCAAAGCAATAACTGTCCACATACTGGAAGGGCCACCAGAATAACAATCAACTACGGATTGGGTAAAATCTGGGGAATACATTGAAATAAGTTTCGCCTTGGGATGTGCAAATATATTTTGAGATTCCACAATCATTAATAAACTGGTTCTAACTCTCAGTTCTGTTGACATTTCCAAATTGCCACACATCGCCAACGCAACAGAGTCAAAAAGACAGTTCCCATCACTACTAACGATAACCGGTCTTCCCAAGTTAGCCATGTTACACAAATCCAAATAAAGCATAGATTTACTGTCCATTCTTGTACATAAATCGCGTCTTTCCTCTGGGACAACAAATATACCCATTTTTTTCATTTCTGCCATAGAAAACCTATACAGAGCTTGCAAACCATGTTGTCTTTCCTGATAAGAAAAAGAAAATTAAAATCATTTTAGTTATAATGTAATATGAAATTTGAAAAAAAAACAACATATTTTTGATTTAAAACATACACTTATTTTATTGTTCGCACTTTCGTTTAAAAATGTCTATAATAGATTTCCCTTTAACATCTATTATTTAAAATCATTAAACATACTTAAGTTTTACATAATCGTAAATACCTATATATGCGACAGGTACGTCGTTGAAATATTAAAATCTTAAAAATAGGGATTCTTTATCATACTCGTATTCTATTTTACAAAATGATGCTAACCAAGGCTATATAATAAGGCTACAAATTGGGCAAGTATGACAGTTTTTTTATTTACATTTGTGGTTAAATCAAGGTTTTCGTTTAACTTCATTGTGTATAAATTGAACACTTGAATCAGGAATATATTTAATACCGTAAACCATAAGAGATTATGTAATTCCTGTAGTATGATGTAATAGTAGACGATACCATTTTTTTGCTCCTCTGTCGAAAAGATTTTACGTCAAAAATGTTTCAAACCCTTATTTTTGCATTCCAAGTATGAAATTGCTATTTTAATAATTAAGAGATTAAACAAGGGACTATAATCGTACCGTGACAGATTAATATGAAATAAAACTGAAAATTACAAGTATGGGTATTTTATAATAAAAATCTTCAATTCAGTTTATTAGCAGTTAAACAGGTCAAACATTCCTTATAGACAGACATTGAAATAAATACCGAAAAAACATTAACTAATATACGTAAACACCCTGTAGTCTCACTTAGCATACATTTGGATTTTCCGAGGTAAAAATATAAGATTTTTAGGTATGCTAATTGAGACTGAACATGGTTATGGACCCAGGAGAAAACAATAGAAATTAATTACAGGTAACGAAAGTCTGTTTAAAGATAAAATGACATTAATGCAATCATACAGCACCATACAACCATTTTAACAAAATTAATGTGTTCAATTCTATTTTAATCTGAATACTGAAAAGCCAATATCTTTATAAATTTTTTATAATAATAATATAATCAAAATTATTTTTTTAAACATTCATATTTTCAAATTGTGATAAAGACAGAATTTTCACTATAATTAGCAGGTTTATTAATTAAAAATACCTAAATTAATTTACCAATAAAATAAAAAAGTATGGAATACTTTAAACAGACAATATTAATAATTTTTCACAAAGTCCATAAATCTTACTACCAGGGAATTTTTAATGGCAAAAAAAAAATAAATAAAATAAAATTTTTTTTTAAAATAAAAACACAAAGTGAATATCGTTATTGTCCATTACATTTCTCTTAATTCAATTCACTTTATTCACTCAAGCCCACAGGAGGTGGTACATGAGGTAATATATACACAAAAATACAAGAATGCGCATGCCTCATACAATACAACATAAAAATTATTTACATCACTATAATAATTGCATTTTTTTATAAACAAGCAAAGTGATAACTATAGCTCTAAATACAAATGTATATACAAATTACTCAATATGATATATAAATAACTATATATTTGCAAACTAGGTCACAAGTATCTTAACATAATATGAGGGTATAAGAAATAAATTGCCATTATAAATAACTATTGAATTTAAACTGTAACCTCCTTAAATCCATTTTTTTATAAATTAACATAAGTTGATCAGAACTGTTTGGTTTGTAGAATTTAAAAGTTTAGCTAACTTAAGTATGTTTGGTTTATTGTAGAAACTTGCATGTATTAACTGCTTTCGCAAGTCTTAAAGTGTTCACAAACAACAAAAAAATGAAATTCGTCCCCCCCAGTTCAGTTTTACAAAAAGTACAGTATCTTCGTGCCTTTGAATATTATGCCAACGACCAGTTTTCAATGGGAAGATTATGATTTGAAGTTCTAACTTTTGTCAATTCTATTCTAAATTTCGGCGACAGAATGTCCAGATAATTTTCAAATTCAAAATTAGTTTTTATAATTCTATACATTATCCCCTTTGACGACCCTGATATATCCCCCTCCCCATTTTTGAATAAATTGGTCTTGTAATTTTCTTTCAACGGCTTTTAATGGTTTATTCATGATTGTCCTTTTTTTGAAAATCCAGGTAGAATTTTGTTAAAAAAAGAGGGACAATCATGAATTCAACCGAAATAGGGAACAATAGGACTTAAGTTAAGCTTGGGGTATAGTTTATTCCAGAAAAGAAGGTAAAAGAAGAATATATCTTACATTATCTGCATTTTATTTTTAAAAATCCTTCATAAATTAAACAAAATTACAAATACATGTACATGTATCTAAATAAATAATTAAATAAATATTAAATATAACCCAAATAAAAACATTTTTAAAAAAATCAAATAAAACATTTTGAAAAATCAAAGAAAACATACACATATAAATAAATAAATAAATAAATAATAAATAAATAAATAAATAAATGAAAATAAATAAATAAATAAATAAAATGAAAATCAAAATAATGTAAAAAAATGGTATATTGCATTTTAGAGAAAACTACTGTGAATTTTGAGAAAATATTCTAACAGACACATTTTTCAATGTTTCTTCTTGAAATTTTAAATATAGTTTCTACCAACATGGAACTTCAACATATATTACAGGTTTTAAAGGATATTTTACATTTTTGGGGTAAAAAGAAGCTTAAAAAACTGTTTTTTAGAGAAAACCTTTGAATTTTAAAAGAATAATCTAATAGACACATTTTCAATGTTTCTTCTTAAAATTTTTAATAAAGCTTCTACAAAGATAATTTTATTCTATATATTTTATCAGTTTTTTGAAAATATTTTACATTTTGTTTTGAAATTTTAGAGGAATAAGTACAACTTTAAATAAATAAATAAATAAATAAATAAATAAATAAATAAATAAATAAATAAATCTCCTTTAAACCTCTATGAAACTGGCATACATGTTATGTGATGAGTTTGCAATAATGCAATATCTGCTTATCACTTAATTCAATCTTAGGATAAGCTTGAAATTTCTGATAAAAAAATGCAGATGTTTTTTCCACTTATTTAAATTTTTACTGTATTTAAGTTGTAAATGTAGTTGGAATTTAACATTTATATGGAGCGGAAAGGCTATATGTAAGTTTTGGTTGAATTAATGCAAAATTTGAAAAAAGTATTTTCTTCGAAAAATATTCACTAGGCGATAAATCTAACTCCATGGAATTCCTGTTATTCTTCATGTTCTTATTGGTTGAATAAATGCAAAATTTGAAATCAGTATTTTTTTCTCAAAAAAGTTTACATCTAATTTTGTGGAATTCTTGTTAATCTTATTTTATTTGTTTTTAGTAAATAAATCAATAACATTTAAGAATAAGAAATAATATGATACTTACACAGATTAAATTTTAAATTAAAATAAACGTAAATTAATTTTTATTTCATTCGTTTCAAGTAAAAAGTAACATTTGAATAAGTTATAACTTTTTCCATTAAGTCCACTAGGTAAAATTCTTACAGGTAAAGTTGGAACAGACTATAATTGTTTGTTTGAACAGCACATCAAACCCAGAAAGGGACAATCATGAACAACCAATTTTTATTAACTCCGTCACCTTGTGAAAACCAAACGTTACTCAATCCCAAAGAATCTAAAATGTTTCTTATTTTTGCTATCCATGGAACTGTTTTAATATCACACACGTTATGCAGTAATTTATACATTAGAAAAGTCAGTTTGTTTTCGTAGTTGACCACTTTGTACCAAAATGAGACAATTCTCTTATAAATTTTTATACTTATTTGGAATCTGCCCAACTCGCCGTATACCATATAACTTGGTGTTGATTTGCGTAAATTCAATATTCGTTTACAAAATTTAAGGTGAAGCGTTTCCAATAAATTTAAATTTTCAAATCCCCAAACTTCACAACTGTAAGTAAGAATTGGTTCAACCATGTGATCAAAGAGTTTTAATTGACATTCTATTGATAAATTCAAATTATTAATCTTTTTGAATACGCAAAACATAGCTTTAGATGCTTGATCTAGTAAACGTTTTCTGCATTTCGTAAAACTACCATTGTAACTAAAATAAATTCCTAAATAACAAAATTCACTAACATAATCAAGTATCTTTGAATTAAATTTTAAGGCAGGTAATTTTTTAACTTTCTTTTTAGAGAAAACCATAACTTTCGTTTTATCTGAGTTAACTTCCAGTTTCCAAGTCGAGCAATAATCAGAAAATGTATCTAAAGCTAATTGCATTGTTTCGGCAGTTTCTGCAAAAATTATTGTATCGTCTGCATACAGTAATACAAAAAATTTAAAATAAATATCTAATTGTTCAAACAAATCAGTAGATAAAGTTTGTAATCCCTCAAACCCATTCTCATGAAAACAATCTTCTAAATCATTCAAAAATATTGAAAATAAAAATGGTGATAAATTTTCACCTTGTCTAACCCCAATATTGCAAATGAAATAATCTGATTTTAGATCTCCATTCATAATACAGGATTTTATAGAATCATACATATTTCTAATAACATTAAAACATTTTCCATTGATCATATATTTCTGGTGCTTTGTCCACAATCCACCCCTCCAAACAGAGTCAAAAGCTTTGCGAAAGTCTACAAATGTGCAAAATAGTTTTTTCCTTTTGGCAAAATATAATTCAATTAAGCAATGTAAAATGAAAATATTGTCAGTAGTAGAATACCCTTTCCTAAAACCCGCTTGAGCCATCGATATCAAATTAGTTTTATCTGCAAAAGAAGTTAAACGTTTATTCAAAATTGCCGTAAAAATTTTCCCAAAACAACTCAGAATAGTTATAGCCCTGTAGTTATCCGGATTATTTATATCGCCCTTGTTTTTGTAAATAGGCTTAATGACACCAACTAGCCAAGCAGGTGGAATTACACCAGAATCAAATATTAGATTAAAAAGTTTGATGTATATAGGCATCATAATATGTGCCGAACACTTAAAATATTCAATAATTACTCCATCTTCTGCAAAGGCTTTATCGTTTTCAAGTTACGGATAACTTCAGATATTTCACTTTCCGTTATTGGTTGATTTATTTCAATATTCTCCGGTAAAGCCGCATAATCATCTAAATTAGGGACAGTTAATCTATCATCATTTTGTTCTAATTCATTGAGATTCTTGTAAAAATCGAAAAAGGTTTGAACATTTATATTTACCGAATGATCTCTTTTCGAATTATTTCTATTTACAATTTTCCAATACTCTTTAGAATTCGAAGATCTTAAATTTTTCAACCGTTCTCTAATCTGTTTCCGATATGTAGCAAAATGCTTTGAAATTGTTTTTCTATATGATTTACTTGCTGCTTTTAGATTATTTTTGGTTAATTCAGTTTTTACTTTGTTGTAATTACTTTTTGCTTTGTGAAATAGTTTCCTTTTTTCGTTGCATTCATTTCCAAACCAGGGTTTATTATTCGACTTTGTTTTCATATTACATCGTTTATAACCAAAAGCAGATGCAGCAGATTGAGTAAACATATTAAAAACACTATGTACAACATGTTCAATTTTTTCTTTCTTATCTACATCATCATTATTATCTAAAATATCACACAAACTATTTACATTCTCGTTACTGATAGACTCAACAAATGAATCAGATTTTGTAGGTAACCATTTTCTTGGTTTTAATCCCTTCTTATCAGGCCTAACATCATCAAAGAACATGTTAAAATTCAAACAAAGTATTATCGGTGAATGTATATCTGACAAAAGTTCACAAAATTCTGAGACGCTAAAGTTTGTAATGAATTCAAATAAACTTAGAAACTGCTTGAAATCCTGGGGCCGGTTTTTCGAAGCTATCCTAAGACTAAAATTTGTCCTAACCTGGTCCTAAGACATTTTTTCGTCCTAAGTCGGTTTGTCGAAGGTGTCGCAATTTGAGACAGTCCTAAATATGATCCTAAACTTAGGACAGGTATATAGGTGTCCTATGACCATCTTAGGGCAATCCTAGTTTTAGGATATTCTAAATAAATCAAGATGACAGCTGTTTATTTACATGTGAGACAACGAAGATATCAAAACATACGTCGAAATAGAGTTTTTTGACTAACTCAACTGCCCAGTATTTATATATCTTATGTATGCATGTTATTGCATGATTTTACCCTATGCACCTGAGAAATAAGGAAAATAAGAAATAAGGAACTTCTACATGAAGCATGATTTTAATGTGTATATCGGTTACTACCTGTGCATATTAAATATATACACTTATATACACGTCCAAACACATTTACTTTCAACACAAAAGTCTTACGAGACACAATACAAATTAAAAAAAAAACAATCATTCACAGTGATTTCACATTTTATTAAAATTTCTGTTGAATATATTTCTTAATTAATATCACATATCTTAATATTTATTTGTTATATATTTATTTTATTAATTTAGATTTTTTTACCACTTTAATTCTGCGTTAGAAAGTCATATTTGTACTTACATGTATAAATCTATTACTTACGATAAAAAAATAGGATATCCTAGATACGACCAAGCCGAGACACCTTCGAAAAACCGGTTATGATTATCCTAACATTATCCTAGCCTAGTCCTAAAATTTATCCTAGGACATATCTTAAGACAAAATTTAGGATAGCTTCGTAAAACAGGCCCCTGGTGTAGTTTATTAAAATTTTGTTTTTCTAAAACTTGACCATATTCCCGTTCATAAAACAAATCTATTAATTTATTTTTATCTATTTATTTATTCATTTATTTATTTATTTATTTATTTATATTTTCTTTATTTATTAACCAATTTTTATTTCTTTACTGGTTTTTATTAATATGTTTATTTATTTATTTATTTATTTATTTATTTATTTATTTATTTATTTATTTATTTATTTATTTATTTATTCTTTTACTGGGTTTTCTTAATTATGAATGAATGAATGAATGAATGAATGAATGAATGAATGAATGAATGAATGAATTTCTTTATTGAAAAAGCTGAGAATATTTTTTTTTTAAATATTTAAAATATGAAAAAATATATTCAGCTTCTTATGAAACAAGTGAAATTTCAAGATTATTGAAGTTATATCAAGTAAGATATCTAAGTTTGAATCACACCACCAAATGAAAACATGTTTTTTCCTCACCGAATATGTGATCGATTTATTGATTTATTTAATTTTTAAAACTTCATTAATTTTTTTCCTGTTTTTTTAAATTACCTTTGAATGAATGAATGAATGAATTTCTTTGAAATTTACTTATTTACTTATCTATTTATTTATTTATTTATTTATTAACTTATTATTTTTTATATTCTTTAATTGTTATTTTTTGTTGCTTTTCTTAAAAAAAGGACTAAAATTTGACTATGACGATAATTATGCATATTTAGTAAATGGACTATAGCCAGGTGTAAATGTCTCGGGTAAAATTTGGTGATTTTTAAATGTATGCTAAGTGAGACTATGGTTTTTTAAAATGTATGCTAAGTGTTTTTCTTTGTTCATTAACCTAAAGTTTTAACCATTGTTATAAATTATTCCTTATATGGCGCTATTGTGATGTATACAATTTGTAAAATTTTGTTTTACCCCTTGTAACCATCAATTATTCGTTAAAATTATAACCGAAATAAATTTATCAACAACTTCTTGTGAATTAGATTTCCCCTATATATTACTATTAATATTCGTATATTCAAATATTAGTTAAAAGTATTACATTCCATACGAGTAATTGTATTTTACAAAATGCTTATTCTTATTTACCACATTCAAATACTTTGTTAATAGTAAATGTAAATCGTATACGTATATAATAGCTAATTTTTGTACTCAAACTTATCTTTGTAAACGAATATCAAGTCAGTATAAAAAATTGCGGCTCTCATCACGCCAATTAGATTAAAAAAAATCAAAATATGAACAACAGAGACGACTTCACCAATTCAATTAAACGAATTGTCAAGATTATTTCACTTATATTGAGACGTCACCTGATATAGGCGAAGATACATAAACTTTGACCTATGCAATGCACTTATGGCGTATGCAGCGAGGGATATTTATCATGCCAATGCCTCAATGCCATTGGCCGGGTTCGAACCCGGGGCCTCCGGATTAGAAGTTACCACTGGACTAAGTCCGCCCATTCTCTGGTTATACATACATAGAAGCAATTTGTAAATAATATTAGATTACTTGTTTCCATCCTTGGCTAGTTTATACCAAAAGGAAAACATTTCTTTACAGGAACAAATATTGGATATCTTCCTAACTCACCTTATACCATGTAATACTCCACTCAGTCACATTATACATTAGTACAAGTGGATTTTGTACGTGATATTGATCTGCTTGTAGTAGCCAGACCATCTGGTTTTTATAGTGCTAGCACACTGACGAACCCGTCATTGGTCGCTGTGCGGGAAAGGGGTGATAGAAATATTGTTTTGTGACGTTTCAAACTGAATACAATTTTATAGATTCGACTTATATTCCTTTTTAAAAAAAAAATTAAATCAGACAAAATATGTTTCTGATCAAATGCAATGAAAATGGATGCATAATTTTCCTGCTTTTCTCAGTTTTAATCAACGGTATATAATTTAATGTTTATATCGTACAAAATGGTAGTTATTTCTTCATATATATAAAGTGTAATATAATAACAAATAAAATGTCTATATTATATAAATTATATAATATAGTGTTATAATACTAGTGAAAAATATTTTCATTCCAATCCACACAAATTGTTATAATATAGAAGAAAATCAAAATAAATAAATATATTGACTTGAAATAATTGAAATCAAAAATAATAGTAATTACAAAGACAGAAAACGCTAACTGAAAATTGTGAAAGATGTTAAATTAACGTAACGAGCGGAGGGTTTTAAAATGGATACGCGTCGTGCACAGTGTACCTTACTTAATGTACAATGTCCACGAAAGATACTTTCAATTTGCTTATTATAATTGCAAACATATCAGATTTCGTCTTTGAATTTAATTACCTTATTCAAATACACTCAGCTAGTGAGTGGAACACGATGACATACATATTAGGCATATCTTATTATCTTAGACGGCGCTACGCTCACATTGTCATATGTCTAAGTAAGGTATATATTTTGCGTTTGTAGTAATGTTTATTAAATTATGATAATTTTCATCAAATTTAAATTTTATCATTAAACGAAAGATACCCAAATTGTTATGATTTTATATTATATAACACAAAAGAATTGTGTGTCTATTGAATCCTTTGACCTAAAATTCATGATAATAATGTCATTTCAGATTTCATTGTGAGAAGAATTTATTTAGCAGTGTTAACTTGGTTCAATATTTTTGTTAAATGTCAAGATATCTTGATAAAAAATATCAGTAAAATTTGTAAAAATTAGGAAAATTTAAAATCATTTTATAATAAACAGATATATAAATGTATGCAAAAATCCATTATAATAAGTCTGATATATGTAATGTTAATAATACTCGAATACGGGACTTTATATACTAATTAAATTCATTTATTCCGTAAGTTCATATAACTTATTGGTACAATAAATACATTATATAACAATTTAAGTACTGTAACAGTAGATACATGACAGCACATAATCGGAGATATATTAAATATTAATGATAATAATAATAATAATAATAATAATAATAATAATAATAATAATAATAATACAATAACACCTTTTTCTCAAAAGATTGAACGTGAAGGTAGTTTAATTAGTGCTTTGTAAGTGGGTATGGAATGAATAATCAAATCACAAATTCACTATAACGTCTGCCGGCTTAAGGGTTGTATAATCATTTGATAAACGATATTTAAAATTCGTGGTTCGATTGAACTAATTAAAAACAATAAATATAAATATCACTTAAAATGTTAGTTATATTTTAAATAAGACAAAATATCCGTGAATTTTAAAAAGCATGGAGGTCAATAAACACAGTTAAGCTTAAAGGCAAACAAAAACAAACTGAAAGGAACTTTTTCAAGATTTTAAACACTTTTAATTTCAACTTTAGCTATTTCTTTATCAACTCATGGTATTAAATTGCGTTATCGGGATGTGAGCGTAGCGAAATTCTATCGCCCCATTTTCACATTCTTATTACTCGCAAACTAATTAATGAATAATGAAATCAATAAAATTTAGAGTACTTAATGAAATGTAAATGAATTTTATCGGTTTCAATTGCGCTAAAATTATTATTCTCAACAATATATACTCGTGAAATGAAAATTCGTGACGCAGCGTTAAGCAGCAATACAACAACAATGACCAGTTTCTTCTTTTTTTTAACATTTGTATTTACGTCTAAAGTATCTATAAATCATAAAACTAAAGAATAACACAAACAGCCTTCACATTTTCATTATGACTGAATAGAAATATTTTTTTTTTTTGTTTATATTTTTGTTATGTTCGGAAACACCGCCCGTATATGATACATACCTCATTAATTCTTTGCAAGACTGTCTGGTAGTAGTGTTTATTTTCCATTCTGTTTTATGTAGAAAGTTATACTTCAACATGTACTTGTTAAATGTAAATGATATAGTACATTCTAATGGCACTTCTTTTATAATGCACTAGTGTTTTGGAAGAAAATTACACATAATTACCCAAGCTCTACTCGCATTTTTCTTCAATTCTTTATTGCCGACATGGGTTAAATTTTCCGGATGAAACCCTGTGAGTGTTGTTGCAACTACATATACAATGCGAAGCTATTCATGGTTTCCCCTTTATATCACGTTCGATTGTCATAACAGTTTATAAAAACCAAACACAATTAGAAAAAAGAACAGAAAAAAATACAGCACATACTTAGAACAACAAAATTATAAACATTAACACTATACAAACAAAAGTATTTTTAGAAAACAAAATGCAAAATAGCATAAGCATTATGCACATACAACAATAAGTCTATTGCGACTAATCAAGAAATATCTCTCAAGCACTATCCTATAATTTAAAAACGAAATAAATGAATTATTAATAAATGAATAATTAATATTCCTAAATGAATTATTAATATTAATAAATGAATTAATAATATTAATAAATGAATTAATAATATTAATAAATGAATTAATAATATTAATAAATGAATTAATAATATTAATAAATGAATTAATAATATTAATAAATGAATTAATAATATTAATAAATGAATTAAACATATAAACTAAATGTCAAAGTATTTAAATCAAATGGTAATTCAAGAAAAACTGGTGTAGCAATTTTTGTAAAAAAGGATTTTATGTACGAAATAACAGATCATCAGACTGATTCCTATTTTACAGGTCGTCTGAAACATATAAGCTTTAAAACCCCAGATGAAACTTTTAATATCGTAAATGTCTAAGGACCATTCAGCGGAATTCTATAGTTTACTACTTGATTTTATGAAAAATAATCTAGACAATAAGCATGTAAATATCGTACTGGGTGATTTCAATCTAGTTGAGAGGGATAATTGATACTAAATCTAAAAATATTAATTATAATAAAAATGCTATCAAGAGTCTGATAAAAATAAAGGAATACTTAAATATTACCGATGTTTTTAGGTTATTACATCCAGATAAAGTAGCATTTACGCATACACCAAACCAATATTCTGGCTCAAGATTAAATCGAGTATATATAACTAAAAAAATTGAATAAAATTATTAATATCGAGCACAAATAATAGAATGGGCAAGGGATTTACAATGGTAAATGTTTATTTTTTAGGAACTTTCTAAAGATCGAAGACGGAGGAAACTCCAGCCAAATACATATATGTGTTTGATCTGCTTTAGAGAAGAAATTGGTGAAAAGTACAACTACAATGATGCTATAATGCGACTTAATTTGGTAAGACTATATCTTTCAGTCGGGAATAGCTGAAAAATTGCTGATGCGACATTAAGCACCAACACAACCAACATCAATATGACTGTTATTCAACCCGAATCTCTTTCCAAATATTAATTCTATTTTAAATGCGAACCTGCACTTTGTATCTTGTTGTTGTTGTTGTTGTGTAGATGCTTAACGTCGCATCAGCATTTTTTTCTTGCTGGTTTTTATATTGTTGTTGTGATGGTGCTTAACGTCGCATCAGCAATTTTTCAGCTATTTGTGACGAGAACTAGTTTAATAATCTCTAAGGATTAATCTAAGACAGGTTTAATGAGTGCGTGAGATGTGCGTGTGTAATTGATCTGCTTGTTCTAGCCAGACCAGACTAGCTGGATTTTTAAAGTGCTAGCAGCCGCAGACCACTCAGTCACATTATACTGACACTGAGCACACCAGTCGTTGCGCTATCCTCTAAATGCCGAGCGTGTGCCGAGAAAACAGCAACTACCAATTTTGTGAAATTAGAGAAATAAAGAACTTGAACAAATAACGCATTAATTTGGAACTTTAACACGTTATTTATGACTTTTAACCCGTTAAACAGTTAAATTTACGGAACTTAAATTATAATATACCGGAACAAATATTATGGTATATTACAGTTATTTAGCTCGGGTTCCTCTATTTTTTAAGTTCTGCCTTCGACCAGAATATATATAACGCATTTTATGATATTATTTGACTGATTTTGACAGACCGCCTGAAAACTGAATTGAACTGAATTGACGGCCTTTCTAAATTTATCGGGGTCAGTGACCTCCGGTAAATTGACAAAATAGTGTATTTGATAAATCGATGTATTGGCCTCGTCTAAAGGCTATTTACCCGCATGATCACTGAAAATGTATTTTTATATATAATAGTTTTAAACGAGCTTATAAAGTGAAAACATATTTTGCGGTTTTAACATTAATATGTTGTAACACCTGAGATAAACTGTTTAACAATTTTATTTACAAAATGTTCTGGGTAACTGTTTGAATTAAGAAATGTCCTGATTTTCTAGATCTCGATTTTCAAAGATATCCATGTTGAACACACTAGATATGCTCTGTGTAAAATTTTAATCTTAATTTTTAATTTGGGATATAAACAATTATCAGGACAGGGGTTTACGGCTTTTGTCAGTAAATGCTCAGCTGGAAACGTGCTATCTCAACATGTATCACACAGTTGGATGCCATAAAATATCGCATCATATTACTCATATCTTATCTTTATATATATATATAGTCTATATAGACTGTAGGTCATTCATAACTAAAATGTTTGCTTGAAAAGGAATACATATCGCAATGACAAATCATGCTGTCGTTAGTATTTATTTATTTGCTGTCTATAAAGACCTCCACAATTCCAGAAATAATACTGGCCCCGAGTCTCAGTTGATAGAGCGTCCGCTTCGAGAGTGCGGAAGGAAAAAACAACGACTTGTTTTTCCAGCGTCAGTATAATGTGACTTAGTGGGGTATGCTAGCACTATACAATCGAGCTTGTCTGGCTAGCACGCACCCACACACTCACGGCATTGCTCTTTAGATAAGTGAAATAATCTTGAGTGGGGCGCTAAACATCATGTAAAACAAACCAATATATATATATATATATTTATATATATAAAACACAAACAAAGAGCCGATTTGGTATCAATTGCTCTTCTCGTTTTTATTCATAAAACAATATTTCATTAACATAGTATGACATAACGGATTCGGGAACAAGAACGTTGTCTCCCATAAAACAATTCGATAGTAACATTTGTAACGTGCGGTAACAATAATTAAAATACACTAACATTTTTTTTATTTATAGCATTCATTATTTATGAGAATTCTTTTTATCTTTTAGGCATCGAAATATGGTTTCGAAAGATTACGAATTGCAGTATTTAAAGAAATTGAAGAAATACCGCCGTTGAATCACTTCAACCTCCACAGCAAACTTGATGGATTTAAAATTGACCACTATACAGAAGGCGCTTTACAAGCATCCAAGATTAAGTTAAATGGACGTGCTGTTCAGGTCACTGGTGACGGAAACTGTTTTTTTAATGCACTGTCGTTGTGTATCAGTGGAACTGAAATGATGGCAACCGAACTAAGGGTGAGAACATGTTTGGAATTAGTTTCAAATGAAGCACTTCATTCTAAAATACCACACAATGCAGAAATACAACTTCTCAGTGGTTCCTACCGAAAAGCATGCATTGATACATCTACCAATTGTGCTTGGACTTCCGTATGGGGCATCATTGGAGCAGCTCACGCGATAAGGGCAAAAATTCAAAGTATTTACCCACCACTGAACGGTCTTCGAGATTTAGCATATCGCCGCTTAAATTTAACCATTGTTCCTAGTGAGGAACGACTTATTCATGCTAGTCCTATTCAGATAGCCTGGACGAAAATGGGATGGAGTAAAAAGGGTGGAACTTGGTGTCCAAACCATTTCAGTGCAATTATTCCTGAAGAAGAAGAATGTATAGAACAAGCAGAGACGAGCATGATCATTCCAACAGACTCAGTTACCGTAAGGGACTCCCAGGATGAAAATCAACAAGCGAACACAGCTAGTTGTGATGTTTCTCAGGATGATCTTGATCAAGATAATATATCCTTTCTTGAAAGCAGTCCACCGCGGCTCAAAAAACCAAAAGCACAGTCAACTCCCATTAAAGCTGTACCTGCACCAAAAATGGACGATACATCTTTTAAATCCAGTTATAACGTGAACTATTCTGGAAGTGATATTATAGAATCAGATTCTAGCGAAAAAGTAAATGCAACAACAAACTTGAGCGAGACTCGGGTACAAGTGCACGAGACAATGTCACAGTAATTGAGCTAGATAATACAGTAAGATCAATTCCAAACAAGTTACCGGGAGGTCATTGGTTAGAAGTAGAAAAGGCATATAATTTAATAAAAAATAACAATGAGCAGGACATTTTACCAGAAATTCCAATGGGAAATAAATCAAATTGTTATTTTCTTGTTGATTTTTCGTCCAACCAAGAACAGCTCCGTAAGAATAAAAAATGTGATTACTATGATGACTGTGGAGTATGGGATTCAAAAAAGGGAACCACCTGTAATACATATTATGTTGTCGAAAATGGTATTCTTAGACTTTCATACTTAAAAAATGGAGTATATTGTGTGCGGAAAAAAGAAAAAGGAAAGACCGTATTTGTGCCACTATCACCACAACCACTGAAAGAACATATTTTAAAATTCCATCGAAGTTACTCAGTGTTAAAAGCGAATTCTCAGTTCAAAAAGAGAGTTTCTTATGTAATTGAAGGGACAAATGAACTGCCAAACAATGTGGCGCTTGTAGAATATTCTGGAGAGTATATCAATTTTAGTAATGCACATGGGAATTCAAAAAGGACTGACGCGGAATATTTAAGGACACATCCCAAAGTATTTCAAAAAATGGCTGAAGAAGTTAAAAACAAAAAGCCGCGTGAAATTTATTATGAAATGGTTAAAGAGGATTCTTTCAATGCCCCCAAGGATTTTAAACAAGTAAGAGACAAAAAGCATGCAGAGAAAAAGAAACAAAAAAAGAACAGAAATATAAATATTGCGGATGACATTGCTGAAGGCATTGCATTGATTGATTCGGAGGAAATAGTACAGGAGGTAATAATTTCGAAAGGGAAGTCTCCAAGTTTTATACTATATACTGAAAATCAGGTGTTGGATATTAAATATTTTTTGGCGAACAATAAAAACGAAAATGCAAAGCTTGGCATAGACAGAACTTTTAATCTTGGACCTTTTTTCGTCACCGCATTGGTTTACAAAAATTTACGTTTGACAAGACAAGAAGATGAGAAAACGCATCCAATTTTCCTCGGACCAATGCTTTTACATCGGCAAGCTCAATTCAAGGATTACCATGTTTTCTTGTCGAATGTAAAAGCCGCCCTAGCCACCTCTGTTGATGCCATAGACATTCGTATTCCAAAGGATATAGACATTGGCAGCGATGACGAAAGGGCATTGACAAATGCAATTGACAGTGTATTTCCATCTGCTAACCGAGCGTTATGTACCAAACATCTAAAAGATAACGTGTCCCATTACCTTCAAAACAAAGTTGGAGTACCTGTAAAAGAAAGGAGGACTATTATAGGTCAGTTATTTGGAGAAGATGGGCTTGTCTCTGCGGATGATTCTTTCCAATTTGAAGAAAAAGCCCAATCCATAGAAAATTCCATTGAAAAATATCCCCAGTTTTTAAAGTATTTCCGAAAATTAAAAGACAGGATCCAAAATCATGTAGTGGAAATTAACGGAACACAAACTAACAAAAATGGAGTACTTTGGACTAATAACAATTGCGAATCCATCAACCACATCATGAAATTGGATACCAATTGGATGCCAGAAAATACAGTCACATTAATAGAAAAACTCCATAATATCGTGAAGCTCCACTTTATCGATTATAGAAGGGCATTATATGGAAGTGGAAACTATCGTTTAATTCCAAGTTTATCAAATTGCAAAATTCCGACAGCAAAATGGATAGAAATGTCAAATTTGGAAAAAGACATCGCCTTTAGGGACTTTTTAAATGCCAAGAAAAAACAGTCGAAACATACGCAAATTGTGTCTAGAAAATTGCCACAACTGACAGTTCCGTCGCATCCAAAAATTGCTAAGAAGCCTGGACAAAAACGACGGCCAAAAGCAGAAAGAACCAGACCAGTTAAATAATTTAGACAATTCCTAGATTTCTTATTTTGTTTTATTTTGTTTTACTTTCCATATAATTATTGTACCATTTCATATAATGCCCTTCTTTTATTTTGTTTTTCTCTTGAACATCTATATCGGAAGGAAAATATCAACTTAATAATAGGATAATTGAGAGTTGTCAATCGATGTTTCGGATTTGTTTACTTATTTTAATGCATGCATGTGCAATAAATTATATCTTTTACATATTTGAATTCTAGTGCTATATAATAGGCCTATAATATGTTCAAATTTAAAAGTAGAATCAACTATTTGTTTAACATTTGGTATAATATTATAGTCATGGTTTAGAATCAACTATTTGTTTAACATTTGGTATAATATTATAGTCCAATTTAGAACTCGTTATCTGTTTCTGTTTTTATATATTTAAAAATAAAATAAATTATATGAAAGTGTATATATGCATGTGTGTGCGCGCTGTAGTGTGTATGTATTGTTTGCGTATGCGTGTGTAAGGTGTATTTATCGGTGTTTTCAAATATATATATACACACATGAAGTATTAAGTAGGTTAAGATGCATGTCTCTGTAACTTGTCAGATTATATGAAGCTTTTCAGATTCTCATAAAAAAATCATACACGTCTATTTGCTTTATATTGGTATAAAAGTTTGCATCAAGATTGCTTCATATAATCTGGCAGATTTATTATAGTGATAAACCCCGTAACCCTCAAACCAGGTAGGATGTAGGGGTATTGTAATAAAAAGCCTGGTAAGCACCCAATTAAAAAAAACAAATTATAAAAAAATGAAATAAATTTATCTCTGACTTTTGTTTTTATTTTCAAATACTGTTTGACGGGTATCAATACTGCCCTTTCCTCACCTAGGAAAACAAGATTGGGTAAGTTGTAATCCAACTTACTGGAAATTGTGACGATCGCATACTAAAAGTTACTTTAACTGCACATGCCGGATACTGTACACTTCAGATATTATGACAATGGAGATTCATTTTCGTAAAGCTGCAAAGGGTGGTTTTTGTTTGTTGTTTGTTTTTTTTTTTTTGCATATTGCTTTAAGTCGCATCGGCAACTTTTCAGTCATTCGCAAGTTTTTATTAATCTCGAGGATTTATCTAGTCCCAAGTATGTGGTGCGTGAGTTTTGTGCAAGTGTTTTTGATCTGCGCACTGACGGCTTAGAGTGCTAGCACACTGATGCGCAATGTCGCAGATTAACATTGCACACTACTCGGTCACATTAAACTGACACCGAGCCAACCAGTAAGGGTATGCGGCAAGGAAAATTACCTTTCTCACATGTGGTCGACCCGGGGTTAGTAGTGAGACACCTTGGGTTTGAAGAGTAACGCCTATAGCAACTCAGCCACCAAGGCCCCGCATAGGGTGGTACATCTTTATGAAAGTATATATGTTTTAAGACAAAAGTGGAATTTTAATTCATGTAAAGTTGACAGTTGTGTTTAACGTCGCATCATCAGTTATTGCATTTATGTGTGTACAACGAGATGGGTAACGTAATTCATTGATACCAAAATAAATATCGCTTCCATATGAAACAATATGCGTGCTTATAGTGCAAAATAAAGAGGGTAGCTAAAAAGGCGTTTTTAAAAACAAGGTCCAGTTTCACGAAAACATCGCAACTTCTCAACTCGAATCAACATTTATTTTCACAAATTTGTTTTAATTTAGTGATTTTTACGTGAATAAACCGACAAATTTGATTCAAATATACAAATAAATGCAAAAAATATTCATATTTGTAAACAAGGCAACACTAAAAAAAATGTTTTTACTCAAATATATTTCTGTAACAATTTAGGACTTAAAATGAAAATGTAATAATGAATTTTAGATTTAGTGAGAAAATAGATTTTACGTAAAACTGGACCCCGGTCTTTTACATAATGTACATTGCAATATGTACTCAAAATCGTAACATCAGTCAGCAGACGTTTGGGTGTTCCTTACAAGGCGGAAGGTTTACAGTTGGTCAAAACAAACGTCCGGTTGTCTCCCTTGTCATACACCTTACTAGAACGAATTAATCTTACTGGAATGGCTTAACAACAACAACAGAATGGCTTATTTTTAACATTTTGATATTTACCTGCCGTTAAACGGCAGATAATAGTAAAACATAAATGTTAAATAGCAAAATATGATGAAAATTGAACATGAAAAGATATACAAGTTTAACGATAGAATTCTTCGATCCAACAGCTCGAACAGTATCGTACATTTGACTCGAAAATTGTGTTGAACGTGCATTAATTCGAATTAATTAAGCACTAATTTATTATAAGGGACCCATTTAACGATATATAACATAAATTTAAGCATTACTTATGATGGCTTTGGGTAGCTTTGGGTAGCATTGGGTGACATTGGGTGGCATTGGGTATTTCGACGGACCCGATATTATTATTATTTGAGAACTCTAAATAAATTGGCTAGACTATTTAAAATGAAAATTGGACTGCCATGATAAATAGCAATTACTAGTTTTACCGAGTACAATTTTTTAGTTGTAAATTTTTCGCCCACTAGTTCCTCAGGCGACACGACACATTCACGCTTGTTGGCTACGAACATGCGCAATCGATACAACCTTGAAACTAAACATCCGCTCCACAGGTTGTACACACTGGAAAACCGTGTGCGCAGGTAAGAGATTTAAGGCATAAATGGGTCACGATGTCGACGATTTCATTTGTCACAAGACTCACATGAAAGTGAATTCACAGATTCGGTCCTGCAATCAAATGATTTCCATTCAATTAGCCGCATTTGTAAAACTTGAAGTGCGTTCCACACGCCTCGAAACATACGCCATTCTTAGCCTGCATTCTTGAGATGTTTCACGGGTTTAAAAACAGAATGCGATTTTAATCGATTGTTTTAATATTTTGGATTGGTTGATAATAGTTTCGTGGATTTCTGAATAAAGGTGTAACGATGATTTGTCGAATATTTTGGTGATTTCGGTCCATATTTATTGAATGGAGTGGCGAGCGTGGTACAAAATCGAGAGAAAATGGCTGCCGTGAATGTTATTCTTGTTGGGGTTCCATTTGGGGAAATTCTAATCGAAGTTTTATTTTTACATTTCTGAATTGGAAATTAGCATAAAATGAAAGAAAATATTTCTGAAAAGTTATCTTAACATGCCACAAAATAAATACATGCAAAGATCTATAAAAAATTTAAAAATATTTTTAAAATGAAAATCAATAAAACTGGAAATAAATTAAAAATGAGACAGTGTTTTATGGGGGGGGGGGCAAAATGTTATTACAATGTATTTTTATACCCTATACAACCTTATTTAATAGTTAAACTTAAAATAAAATCTCAATTTTATTGATTTAGAAATGATAATGATTTTTATGAGATATGTAAAAATATTGTTCAAAAATTCATCGTCGTAATGGATGGATGAATGATATTTGATCCTGTACGTCGAACTGCAAAAGTGGTCCATATGGGGAAAACAAAATGACATATCTAAAAACTTATTCATGTTTTTTATCAAAACGATGTATAATTTGACCTAATATAACAAATTTCTGTTATGTAT
Source organism: Anadara kagoshimensis (assembly GCA_021292105.1). Lineage (NCBI taxonomy): Eukaryota > Metazoa > Mollusca > Bivalvia > Arcoida > Arcidae > Anadara > Anadara kagoshimensis. Next base: position 25,751,060 of record CM037868.1, read on the forward strand.
ACTTTAATTATAACTAAAATGCTGGCTGACCAATCAAATTGTTTTATTTGTCAAGATCAGTACATTTTTAGTGTGCAAGGTTGCCACTAAGGTACTTTTTTATCGTTAAGTGTTTGATTTTGGTATAATTTCCATACCAAAAGTCCAAATTCTTAGTATTTTTTATTTAAAAAAATCTGGTCATAATGGGAAAAAAATCTAGTCTAATTTGACCTTATCATTTATCTGTCCATTTATGCATTCTCTTGGTACAAATCCACCAAAAACGGATAAATCTGTTGAATTAGTCAGCCTGAAAATGATGTTTTTAACCCATTATTAACGTTATATAGCCCATATATGTAAAATATAAAACACATTTGTTATTGCCACGTACGGGGCAATACACATATGGGGCAATAACCATTTCGTTTTTTGGTTGTTATTTTTTTTGGGGGTGGGGGGTGTTATTTTTGAAAATTTCCATTAAGAAAATGATGTTGTAAAGATTTAATACTGATTTAGCTGTATTCGGTGAGATGATTCTTAATCCCAAAACATGAATAATAAAAGTGCAAAATGTAAAAGAAATAATGCAGGGTGGGATTGTGGATAGAACACAGGACCTTCCACACTATAGGTGAGTGCTCTCACATTTGAGCTACTCGGACAGCTACATTCTATTCTTGTCATTTTCACGATTCCCATGGTTGTTTACATCATGCGGAAACTCATTCAAATCCCCTAGGATGGACTAAATATATATAGCTTGTAAAATTTTACAAGTCCACCACATCCCAGGGCCATACTGGCCACTAAACTGTAACAATAAAGAGAAAAAAGGAGGGTCAAATCAGGAATCTAACCCCGGACCTCACATGTACACTATAGTATACAGACGAGTGTTCTATCATTAGATTACTAGTATTAGTGTGGGTCCAAACCCAAGCTGCCTCATAAATAAAACTTTAAAATTTGATATCTTCTTTTGCCTGATGCTTGGTACATGTATTAAGAGGGCAACATGTTGACTGGTTCATCCAGGTTTCAGTATAATGTGACTGGAAGTGTAGCATGCTGGTCTACTGCATACTGACTATGTAGACTAGCGCCTTCAAGTTTTTCTGAGTGTACGCTAGTACAAGACAGACCATAAAATACATAAATTTGCAAATTAATATTACTTGCATACACAAACCCTGGACTGAGTTGCACATAGCATAATAACAGTTAATTAAACCATAATTAGCACAATACTATACGAAATGCCAGTTATTTTGTTTACCTCAAATTACTATAAAATAAAGGTAGTTTCTCCTAGAGAAAAATGACTAACATTTCCCAATTTGCCCACTAAAATTCCTAAATAACAAAAGTGATTCACTGAAAGTTTAAATCTAGTTATCATTACCCACAAAATATCGGATACACTGTAGTGCCACAATGTAGTATATTTGCAATGAAGATACTAGCTATTGCCAGCATATCATAATGCAGTTTTCTAGATCTCAGAACTTCAATTTTTCCCAGTCTTAAAGGCAGAAGGTAGTTTTCAAACAATATAACAAAATCACCGAATGATTAGCTTCAGTTAAGCTTTGTGCATCTGGAACCTGTTCATTGATTAATCCTTTCAGTTTGATCAAATTGCTCTCATCACAAATTGTTGAAAAATTGCTAATGTGACATTAAACAACATTACAACCAACCAGAAAATCTTCCATAATTCTGATAACCTAAATAACCTATATGTTTCAACTATACAATGGAAGCGCGTGGCCTAGTGGTTAAGGCGTTGGACTCATGATTCGAAGGTCGTGGGTTCGATCCCTGGACCGGGCGATGTGTTGTGTCCTTGAGCAAGACACTTAATTTCACATTGTTCCAGTTCACTCAGCTGAAAAATAAATGAGTACCAGCAAAATGCTGGGGGTTAACCCTGTGATGGACCGGCATCCCATTCAGGGGAGAGTGTTGTACTCTCAGTCGCTTAACGCCACCGAAACCAGGATAAGCTCCGGCCTGATGGGCCTAATTGCTCGGGACAGACTTTAACTTTAACTTCAACTAATTGCAAAAATTGAATGAAGTAATGATGTTCTATACCTGGTCAAGATTCCTTTATACAGCAAAAACCACTTTTTTCTCATTTTAATTGGACTAAAATATTCTTTACAGCTAGAGTCCGTTCGAAATGCAATTATGAATTACCGGTATATAGGGGAGATTATCCAATTCTGAACACTTACATAAAAAATAGTCTCCAGTATGTCATCATCATCCAATACATCGTCATCATCATCATCTCCAGTTGACAAAAAACGGTTTGCTAGCCTGGCTAGTTGGACACAGAGTGACCAAGAAAGAATTATGAACGAAAGAGATGCAAAAAATACCAAGAGGGCCACCTTATCAGCTGTTAGGACATTCAAGTCATATTTAGAGGAAAAAGGTTTGACTCAAAATTTCGAAACCCTGCCAAAAAATGAACTTGACCAAATTCTAACCAAGTTTTACAGAGAAGCGAGGCAGGAAAACGGAGAAAAATACAGAAAATCCAGTTTGATGGGGATTCGACATGGACTTAACAGGCATTTGTCCTTGTGGTCCATAGATCTGATTCATGACTTGGATTTCAAAGAGTCGAATAAAACATTCTCCGTTGTTATGAGAGAATTGAAAAAAGAATATGGCGGTGTGAAGCACTATCCACCTATATTGGAAGAAGATTTGACCAAGTTATACCAATATTTTGGTGATTTAAATGACAGTGTTAAACTTCAAGAGAAAGTGTACTTTGATTTGGTGATATATTTTGGACGCTTAGGACTAGAGAGTTTCCACAACTTAAAAGTTTCCAGTTTTGCTGTCAAATATGATGCAGATGGGCGTGCCTATGTCTGTACGACACCAGATCCACCGACGACAAACCATCATTTAGCTGGCGATCCTTCCGGGGGACGCATGTACAGCATTCCAGGTATGTGTTATGAAGCCACAATCCCTATTTAAAACTTGTGTTTCTAAATTATTAGGAGTCTCTCTCAAACCCAAATTTATTAAAAATGGCATTTTTAGAGCATTTCAAACAACCTACTGCAGATTGCTAGGTTTCCATAAATGTAAAATAATTAGTAGCCAAATTTCCAAAATTTGTGAAAATATAGTCCTTTTAAAAGTATTTTTCCTCAAATTTGCTAAAATAGGTTACTTTTTGAAAGAATTCCTTAGAAATTAGTAGCCAATGGCGATTTTGGCTACCAGGAATGGACACATAGAGATTGGGGATGCAAGTTGTGTTCCCACACCAGAGGTTCAAAATTCCTCTAGTTTGAGCTCCTGAGACCCTTTTGATTTTACATTTTGACCCTTGGTTCTTATAATGTTGGATGGACCTGTTGTTTTTTACCAGGACAATATGTGCACTGCTTTTTGTACAGCGTTCACGATAGTGAACGTGTACATTGCTATCACTTTCTTCCAAGATATCGAGCTTCTTTGCTATGAAATTATAAGATATGAGTACACCTGGAAATAGTGCGCCTGGTAAATGAGCGTGAAAGAAGTATATCTGTTTTATCGTGAGATATGTATTCTGAGACGGGTAATGCATTTGGTTACATATGCACATTTGGAATAAATTTTCGGAATACATTTCGGAATCTAGTAAAATATTGCGACTGGATGCATCTAATAATTTCTGCAATTTGGCGAACTGATCTCATGTTTACAATAAAAAGTAGTTCGAGAAGTTTGCGTCCTACGATGTAAAATCATAACTTTTTATGAAATGAACAGCAACGGCATGTTGTTTAATTAATTCTTCGTGAAATCTACGGAAATTTAAATTTATTTTGAAGGTTATGATAACGTATTTTGATGTTGAGGCAATTGTGTCATATTTTAAAACTGTTTATCGATTAGATTTTACTTTCGTGAAAGGGAGATAATTCGTACAGTGTTGTGTACAAATTTTAAATACAGTCGTTTTACCAGTTCCGAACAGGGTTTCATATAAGCGCTGCTGCAGACGTCATCCACAAGCAGAGGAAATAAAATTTATGTGGTGTAATAATACAAATGTTTACCGATTCCAAAATATCGACACCTGTCCTCAAAAACACGTGGTAGTATGTTTTCTTGAAAAAAGCATTTCCGTGATCACGATTTGTTTACATCGTTAAACTAGGTCACCGACAATCTGTCGACCTGTCCTGCACATACATTTAGGAAGCGGTTGAAGTTTATATTATTTAAACAATTAATGCCCATACATTCAAGTAGAAGCAAATTGAGAAAGTTATTTTGCGATTCCTTTAATTGAACGGGATTGAAATTTTAGATTATTCGGTAGTAAAAATTCGGAACTGGTAAAACAACTGTACTTCACCATTAACATGAAACGGGAATATTGTGAGTGATAATCAGCAGTTAATTAAAACCCAGATTAACAGCAAATGATCCAGTTACATACAACCGCTAGAATGTACCCCTCATAGCGACGGTAGGATCTGCAAAACTCTACTTTCTCTCTATCCGAAATGACAAAACGATCGGGTACAACTTTTTTAAATTTTAATTACCGATTGTCTTTTTCATATATTTATGAAATTATTATTTTTTACCATTTAATTCAGCAATACATGGTTTGGTACATTGTTTCTTTTTCCAAAAAAAACATCCGTCGGACTATGCATAGATCGAACCCACCCCCACCCCCCCACCCCCCCACCCCCGCCCCGAATTTTCGGTTATATTCTGTCTTGCCACAACACAATTTTCCCAACTACGCTGTACAACAGCACGACAGTGCTATGTTTCTATGTAATAACATAATTACACCTGGACCTTTCAGTGTTGATATTGGTTTTACAAAACTTATATGACACCTGCCAAAATAAAGAGAAAATGTCCTGGACCTTTCATTACAAAACATAATTTTTAACCCCTGCACATCGTTGTTGGTGTCCCAAGTTTATTAAAAACATAAAAAGAAATAGACTTCTACAGTTATACTTGCTGTAAACATTTAAGCATCTCTAGGTCTTGTATTTAAAAACATTGTAAATTGTAAAAAAAAAATTCTAACAATGTCACCTGACAATAATGTGGTGTTGGCCTTATTTGAGATTACTATCTGTCTTGTCGATGGGAGATAACTCTTTTTGGAGAAAATGATATCCTTTTTTCTTCTTTTTTTTTTTCTTTTTTTTTTTTTTTGTACAATAGAGTCATATATATATACATGTATATGTATATGGTGAATGAATGGCCTGGTGTCATTTACATCCTCACTTCCCTGGTGGAAATTCATGTGTCTAACCTAACTTGTCAGTTCCAAAGTTTTTACTTTGCTTCTGGATTGTGATTCGGACATGGATTAATATGTTTGTTTTGGATTATATAGCCGTCAGGCTGGGTAGATATCTTAGTAAAGGCCAGTGTAGACTGGATCACAAGACATATATAATTTGCCCTGTGTTTTTTTTTTCTTTTACGTATCTTTAACATACCTAGTTAGAACAAATTTGATTTCATCTGACAAGCTAATATGTGTCATTAAATGGCATACTGGTATGTCTCCAATTTTACACTGTCTGTTGCCAGATACTCACCAATGTTAAATTTGTTTAAACATAGCAAGAAATTGGTTCCCTTTAACAACTTTGTGTATTTATTGAAAATTAAAAAGAATTGCCTAAATCTTTTCACATATATATTTTAATATTTTTTTTTTTCAGATAATAATCTTTGTCCAGTGAGATCTTTTGTTAGATACAAGAAGAATTTGAACAGTAATTGTGACCGTTTGTTCCAGCGACCGAGTAAGAGCAGAAATCAGTGGTATGCTGCTATTCCGCTTGGACACAACACCATTAGCCAGATGATGCCCAACCTGTCGGAAAAAGTCGGATTATCTAAGCGCTACAGTAATAATTCACTTCGTGCAACTTCGGACCATGTACGCGAAAGTCAAGGTAATTTTACCAACAGACTTATGAAAACGTTTCTGTCATATCAAACTACTTGTGTTATAATAATGTTTTTGATTAAAATGATTTTTACCTGTTGTTTTTGCTGTAGTTATAGATTTAACAGTTAAGTTTTGATTTTTTTTCAACACCATGTGTGCCACAGCCACAAATCTGGATCTTACTTAAAGTACTTGGCCTCTTGTCCTGACCGAATTGATTGAAACAGCCCAGTGATGAGATCCAAGTAAATTACTTGTCATGCGTCAACACTCAGATTACTTGGGAACAATGCCAAGCAGTTTAAATTTTTTTTGTCTTGAGCCATGAAGCCAGTGTGTATGTATGCTCTAGATGAATGATGGATTAATTGTCAATAAAACTGGATTGAGAATAACCAGAAGTATGCACTGATGGAAGACCACGTATATCCTGATGTATCTCGCTGTCAGAATTCAACATGGAGACATCAACATTTTCAGCAAAACTAGTTACCGGGTATAGCCAATGAATCGAAGATAGTCCGGATTCCCATTTTGTATAGTATAATATCGATCACGTGATCAAAATTTTAGGCATCCGTACTTCTGGTTTACTTCCGTGTTTACACAAGTTTGTGAAGTGTTGAACATGTATATATTTTGTTATTTACCAGTAAAGTGTCGTTTAGAACTACGTAGAATCCACCGAGGTCCACCAGATGACTCTACCAAGTAAAATCGAAGCCAAATTGCTAATGGCCAAATAAATATTGTATAACCATTATTGACTTGTTGATAAGTTCAGAAGTTAAGAATTTAGCAGGCTTAGGGATTTTTATACCCCCACAACCTAGTTTCAGGGGAGTATATAGGAATCACCATGTCTGTCTGTCTGTGTAAAATCGTGTCCGGGCCATATCTCATAGCTGCTTTGAATGACTTTCATAAAACTTCACATAAATAATCTCCATGGTTGGAAGGTGTGTCATGACCTTGAACCAAGGTCATATCATAAAGGTGAAGGTCGGGGAAAACATTTAATGTTGGGGGTGGGGGATATTTGGCTCTGAGAGACAGTTCTAGTTTCTTAGTAAAATATCAAAAAAAACAGTTATTGATTGTTGATGAGGTCAGCACAGAATTTAAAAAATTTATTAACCTCCAGAAGCATGATATTCTTTGATAAAAGAAATTTCTATCAGAATTTGTAACAAAACCAGAAATGAATTTTAAAATTGTATTCGACAAACGTATTAAAAATTTTAATAGAAAAAATAAGAATTAAAAAAAAATATACACATGTATGTAAACAAACAAATTATCACACATAAACATAATATATAAAATTATAAAATAATTGCATGTTATCATAAAAATTCAGACATTTACCGTACCAGTATTTTAAGTGTAAGTGTGGAATCGACAACCCCAGAACTGACTTTCTCGAATAATACTATCACTTATATCTAATTGAAAGAATCGATATGATCTTGACTAGGTTGTTGAAAGCCATTACTTCATTCTTCTCCATACTATCTATCTAAGGGGGGCTCTAGTGAGTTATTGGTCTAAAATGTGTACCTACAGACCACCGGACATCACCGCCTAGATTGGTATCCAACTGGGGACAGATCCTAGTATGAGAAAGTCTGTTAGTTCTCTTGCTTAATGTTGGCTGTGTTCTCTGGGCACTCCAAATTTCCTCCCTCATTCCTGAACTCACTGCCTCCATATCTCCAGTAATTTCTATATAAGAAGAAACATTCCAGGGAAAATATTCACAGTTTTCCAGGCGACTTTTGTACCGTAAATATATCTTCTCAGCAAAAATTTTTTACTTGCTTTGTTGCTTTGATTCATTTTCCCTACATTTTATGGAACTGTGAAAATTTCTTGCTGCAGAATAGCTTAGAAGATCAAAATGGTGAAAGTTTCCAACTGCTAATGTTTCTTCCTATACAGTAGTCTGATCAGATAAATTTCACGGAACTATCATTAATTATTTTCAGACTTAGAATTTTTTCTGCGCACAGGATATGAGTCAGCTTCACTGATAGTTCTGATTTGATTTGTCAAGACATATAAATCAGTTATGAAGTTATCGTTATTAGTCCCCCTACCGGCGAAAGCCGAAGGGGACTTCAGGTTTCCACTCTGTCCGTCCGTCCATCTGTCACGCCTCAGTTTTCCACACTTATTTTCTAAAATCTTTTAGATAATGAACTGATTTTTGGTATGTGAGTCTACCATGATGAGTTGCAGATCAAGTTAGCATTTCATTCTGGTCCGCAAATTTTTACATGAGTTATGGCCCTTTGAACTTTGAAAATTCACTGAAATTTCAGTTTTCCGCTCTTTTTTTCTAAATGCTTTTAGATAATGAACTGATTTTTGGTATGTGAGTCTACCATGATGAGTTGCAGATCAAGTTAGCATTTCATTCTGGTCCGCAAATTTTTGCATGAGTTATGGCCCTTTGAACTTTGAAAATTCACTGAAATTTCAGTTTTCCGCTCTTTTTTTTCTAAATGCTTTTAGATAATGAACTGATTTTTGGTATATGAGTCTACCATGATGAGTTACAGATCAAGTTTATGTTTTGTTTTCATCTGCTAATTTTTACTGGAGTTATGGCCCTTTGATCTTTGAAAATTCACAGAAATTTCAGTTTTCCGCTCTTTTTTTTCTAAATGCTTTTAGATAATGAACTGATTTTTGGTATATGAGTCTACCATGATGAGTTACAGATCAAGTTTATGTTTTGTTTTCATCTGCTAATTTTTACTGGAGTTATGGCCCTTTGATCTTTGAAAATTCACAGAAATTTTAGTTTTCCGCACTTTTTTTCTACACGCTTGCAGAAATGGAACTAATGTTTGGTATGTGACTCTACCATGATGAGTTACAGATGAAGTTTATGTTTCGTTTCCATCTGCTAATTTTTATGGGATTTATGGCCCTTTGAATTATGAATATTCACTGAAATTTCAGTTTTCTGCTCTTTTTTTCTACACATTTAAAGTTAATGAATTGTTTTTAGGTATGCAGGTCAACCATGATGAGTTACAGATCAAGTTTACGTTTCGTTTCATTCCACTAGTTTTTATGCGAGTTATTGCCCTTTGAACTTTTAGTTTTACATCTTAAACAACATGTATAATTTATAACTATAAATCTTTGTACCATATAATAAGGTACATTTTACCTAAAACTTTAGGATTAGTGAAATATGCGACCGGTAGGGGACTATGTATTGTTTTGCAATACTCTCAGAATGCTTGTTTCATTTTAATCCTTGGGTACAAATTTTCTGTCTCTATCTCTGTGGCTGCTAGAAGCACATATGTTCACTAATCACTGGTCATAAAACCAAATGATCAAGTATAAAAAGGGTATCAAGTCACATGACCACATCAAGTCACATGACAGTATCAAGTCACATGAGGGTATCAAGTCACATGACAGTATCAAGTCACATGACTGTATCAAGTCACATGACGTTACTGGGCAATGAGTTTGTAATAATGTGTGGGGGTACAGGGATTAATAGTAGTAGCGGCCTAGTAGCCCATGGCTCCTTAAAAAAGTCTTTGCTCTTAAATTTTACACATTCCAGCTATTCACTACTGTAACAACTTCTTTTCTCAGGTGACTTTGGCTGCAGTATAATCAACACACAATAGTTAAGCTTCATCCTTGGGTAAAGTCATGTGAAGGTACTGGATGAGGAGTTTGCACAAATGTATCAATATGTGGGGATCTTTGTCGTTGAAGGGACAGAAAAAATATTTATTGTAGAGCAGAAGGTCGTTTGTTGTCTGTTCGAATACCACTGCAGTAGATTTTAGTGTGAAAAATACTGTCGGTTCACTTGTCAAAGGTCGGTAGATTTTTTCGGGTACTCTTATTTCCTCCACAATCTAGGAACTGACCTGAATAAACCTGGATTCATTTAAATTTTACCTTTGTAAAGGTATTTGGTAATCAAGATATAGCACATCATCAAAAACATGGAAAAAGAGGATTTGAGGGCCATTGAAGGTATCTGGCCCCAGTTTTACAATCATTCCTTAGCTAAGATTTTCCTTAACTTAAATCTTGCAAAAATTCAAAACTTAATAATTTTGTTAATTTTCAAGATATTCAGGAAATTAATGAGTCATTTTTAAGGTCACTTCTAGAATAAGACATTTGAATTTAGTTTTTTAATAAAATATTCATCAGTATTTCCAAAAAGTCAGATTATCAAAATTGGCTTAAGGCAATTCTTAGCTAAGGAATGATTGTAAAACCGGGGCCAGTACTGTGTCATAAGTATAGTGACAATAATATATTAAACCATTGTATATTGTTTGTATTTTTCAGGTAAAACTTGTGCATACAATATGGGGCAAGACCAAGACCACGACTTCCTGGCAGATCTCATGTCCTGGGTAAGATTATAAGAATACATTATGAGCATCCATGTAGGATAGGCTAGGTTTCCATAAATTTAAAATAATTAGTAGCCAAATTTTCAAAATTTGTGAAAATATAGTACTTTTTCCACAAATTTGCTAAAATAGGTTACTTTTTGAAAGAATTCCTCAGAAATTAGTAGCCAATGGCGATTTTGGCTACCAGGAATGGAAACAGGATAAGGAAATCTCAACCTTTTTTGTGGCTATATACAATTTTTTTTTCTGATGAATTTCACTCAGTTTTGCCAGTAGTTTGTTTTATATTTAAGTAAATGTCTACCGTGATTTGTATTGTTATGTATAACAGATATCATAATATGTATGGCATGTAACTTAAATGTATTGTTGCAGCCCTATTGTGTATGTATATGTTAAGAGTCTTGCCATTGGTTTATAATTTTATAGTCCTAGACATAGGGGTACCACTGTGGTAGCTCAGGTGGAAGGGTGCTTGCTATCGTTAAGTGTGAGGTCAAGAGTACGAACCCAGACTGGGTCTGACCCAAGACTTTATAAGTGGGTAGTGACTGATCTTTCGCCAAGTACTCGGCATTAAAAAATGAAATTAAAGTCACCGGGGTTTTTTTTCAGATGGGAAATTAAAATAAATGGTCCTGTGTCATGATATGGGTGGCACGATAAAGAACCCTGGTGTACAATACCATCAGTGCAACCCACAGGCACAATTTCTGCACTTCCTCCTATAGCTGGTGACATCTCAATATAAGTGAAATATTCTTGACTAGGACGATCACTCAACCATTACACAACTGTTCTTAGAACTTATTGTCACCTAATGATGAGAGATGGATTAAGTGTTTTAATGCCAATAATTTTTCTAATCTAGTCAGTTTGAAAATTCCCAATTTGTGAAGAAAAATCTCTGCTATAATAATTAAATATTTTAAATATATACATTACAGTGTAACAAGTTATCAGCATCAGGACATGAGTCGTTTATCATAACTACAAATTTGGAGCGCAGGAAGATGTATTTGTCGGGATCAAAAATCGGGAAAATGTTTTTAAGTCGAGAAAGAGAAATCTGTAATAGATTCTTCAAGTTTTGTCAAGGTAGGTATCCTACTGTATAACTGGTAATGTATGCACTATATTTTCCCGTGCTTTTCATTCCACACCCGTTGAAACCTGTCTGTTCTCACAGTTTTCTGGACTTTTTTTCTTTATTTGTTTAAAGAATCGATTCATATTTGATTTGTATCTTTATATTATTAGTTGACCTACGTACAAGTCAGTTAGACTCTGTCTCGATATCAAGTAGTTTTGACAAGGTTATGACCCTTTGAAATTTTCACTTTTTTGCTGCTTTTCCTTGGAGTGGACATGATTCTGCTTTACCAGGATTTCTTGTTGTTTTTTTTTTTTTCAACCGGTCCTGCAGTTTTAATTTCAAAAGTTCAGCGCAAAAAGCTATTGGCTAAAGTAATTTCTGCATCAAATCTTAGAAGTACCATGCATGTATTGATTGGATACCACAGTTTCTCTTGCTTATCTTGCTCATTAATCTAGTTGCCATTAGGGTAGCTACATGTAAGTTGGCAAAATGCATGCTCCGTATATGGGAGGTCATGGGTTCGAACCTGGGTCAGGCTCTGCAGTGATTTTCCTAAAATTTGTAGCAGGAGGTAGATTGACTAATCCAACAGGCCAGGGGTAAAGGGGGCTACATAGACCGAAAAGGATTTTCAGGTCATCTGTAAGCAATTTATTACTTCTAACTGGCCAATTTGGAGTTTTATGTGGTCAAATCTGCCTGTTGCCGGCTCTTAAGGAAAACACTGCTCTGACCAAGACTTGAAAACAGCCATTGACTGTACTTTGCCAAGCGATCAGCATTAGAAATGAATGTCACAGGTCACTCGAATGTAAAAACCCAAAAAAATCAAACAATTGTTAATCTAGTGCCCACTGTAATAACTAGAGGTGGCCTACCAGTACATGTACTTTTTTTAAAACTCTGAATTCAGAGTGCATGCACTGAGAAACAGGACCTCAGTTCTTTCATAGTATCTGAAAGACCGATGAGTTACAAGTTATTTTTTTACACCTCTTGTATAGATAAGAGATGAAAATCTGAGCGAGATTTGACCCCACAATCCTTGACTTTGAAAACCAACGACAGTCATTCATGTTGGTAAATACATAAATACATATTATACCAGTTTTAATTTTACAGCACTAGACGACCGTTTCGAAATACAATTCCTCATCAGTAGTGCTTGGACAAAAATTATGAAACCAAAATTATTTTAAAGATGTTGAAAAGCTACCCAAAGGACCAAAATATATTTTACCAAATTAAACTAAGGAAATACTTTGCATGAGGGAAAAATACCTTAGTTTTTGAGAAATTTAAGATTTTAACTTGCAGGAAATTTAGACAATTATAGTATATTTCTGACAATAATATGAAATTATTGCCTACTGAGTTTGTGATAAATAATAACAAGTCTACAGATATCATTCAAATTAACATCCTTATAATAAAATTGTGGTAGATATCTTATATTGAAACTACCTATCAGATAGGGTGAAAATGTTAATAAAATTGTTGTAATTTTCCTCAGTTGAAACCTCCTTATAGATATCTTGAAAATGTTAATGAAAATTTAGTAATTTCCCCAGTTCAAACCACCTATCAGATAGGATAATTGTAATTGTTTCCTATTATTTTTCAGATATTTATGCCAGTGAATCAGCTATATCATTATCAAGAGAGACGGTGACAACCTTGTTTCCAAATAGCAGTCAACAAGCTGATAGATCGCAACAGTTGCAGAGTGGCGAAAACAGCAACCAGCTGGTATTTAACCAGACCGAGAATGTAGCACAGTTTACGCCAACTGTTGGTATAGAGAGAGAAACCCTGAGTTACAGTGATGACAGTAAAGTGATTGAATCCAGCCTCTATGATCCTAATATTGCTAATAATATCAAAGAGGAAACAAACAATATGTCTGAATACCTGGGGGCAAGGTCGATAACAGAAGCCGAATTTTTAGGCCTGAAGGTTGAAACCAGTTCAAACTACGGGGAAACTGAAAATACTGATAGTGCTTACACATCCAATGATATGGATGATACACAGATGTCGCAGGAAGATTCGGAAACTGATGTTAATTCACTTGGCAGTTTAACTGATACTGGAAATGATTCCACTACGTTTGCAGTTCCGGTAAATGTTTCAAGTCCGCTCCAAGTATCGCCTTCACTGTTTGATGGACATCCTAAGAGTAAAATCATTTTACCTCAAAAAAGAGCAACTTCATTTCAGCCGGAAATTATAGAGAAGGCGTTAGAAAAAATAAATCCTGCCTCTGTAGATCGACAAATTAAAGAATTGCTAAGAATAAAGATTAAAAACGACCAATCTGGTGCCTCGAAACGTTCCGACGATGGTACCGATAAACACAACATTACCTGGGACGAACATCTGCCAAAAATCATAACTAGGGCGGGCCGTAAGATGTATCAATGTAAAGTTTGTAATCTGAGGCTTTGTTCTGTGTCAAGTTTTAAACGCCATTTCTTACTGCATGATACCCGAGGAAAGAACGAAGAATGCAAAGTCTGCGGGAAAATGTTTTTGAGAAGGGAAGACGTGAGAAAGCATGAACAAGCTGTTCATTTAACAAAGTCTAAAGATTTCTCATGTCCAATATGTTCAACAAAGTTGAAAACGTACAACAGTTTGAAGACCCATGTTAAAAAAATTCATAATGAGGACATATATGCTATGAAGAATCCGGATCGCGTCAAACCTCCAAAGTCATCGGAAGACAAGTTTTGCAATATTTGTGAACGCCAGTTCAAAACGCGAACCGGTTTAGCAAACCATCTAGCGGTACATTACTCTTCGGCAGATAGACTTTCACCAATTGAACGAGCATCGTTTATTTGCGACAAATGCGGGCTAAGTTTCCACAGCTTATATCGTTACTTACATCACCGTTATACACACAAATCCCAAAAAAATCACTTTTGTGAAATATGCAAAAGAGGTTTTACGTCTTTGGTTAGAAAACGTGCACACAGGCTGGTTTACCATGGGACATACACAAAAAGAGCCTTGAACTTATGGAAATGTTACAAAAACAAGAAGGGGAAATTAGCTTGCGATGTTTGTGGAAAGATTTTTACCTATAAGTCAATCATGGTGCTAAGAAAGCATTTGGATGAAGTACATGGTCGATCGACTAAGCCAAAACGCAAAACCTCTGACAACGTTGATATCGATATCAAACAAGAGCCCAGATCAAGGCCAACAACTCCAGTAGAAACGGCCGAGGCCACGGACTCTATCCAACTAAGCGAAACTGATTTGAAGTGCAATGTTGACAAATGGATAGAAAAACCGGAAAAGAAGAAACCTTACTGTTGTGATATTTGCCAGGAAAAGTTTACCAGTATGATTGTTTGTAAAAATCATATTGCCTCGCACAATCCGGACAAGAAAATTTATTCATGTGACCTGTGTGAAAAAGTCTTCTTCCAAATGAGGTCACTTAAGAAACATAAACTAGTACATGTAAAAGGTGGAAAATTCTCTTGTAAAACTGTGGCTATAGAACAACATCCAAAGAGTATTTAACTCGGCACTCAAAAATCCACTGGTTGATAAAACCACATCAGTGTAATGTTTGCGGAAAGGGCTTTGCCGAAGCCAAAAATCTGAAAATACACATGATATCTCATACAGATGAGAAATCATATTCATGCAATGAATGTGGGAAACGCTTCCGAACACGAAAACAGTATCGGGATCATGTCCGTATCCATACAGGTGAGCGTCCATTTAAGTGTAAAATTTGTCAAAAAAGTTTCCGAGCCATTGATGTCTTAAGGAACCATCTAAAAGTTCACAGTCAAGCCAAAATGTTTATGTGTCATCTTTGCGGAAAAGTCTTTCGTCAGCGTTCTTCACTTATTACACACAGGAAAAGCCATCTGGCAGAACCCTCGCACAAATGTAAAATTTGTGGAAAAGGTTGCCGATCGTCGGGTTCTCTTAAGAGTCATTATGTTAGCTACCATTTGGACCACAAGGACTTGGACAGCTATGATTTGAAGGTTTATAAATGTCCGATATGTTTGAAACTGTTTGGAGAGAAACAAGATTGTGATCGTCATTTGAGGGTACACACCGGGGAAAAACCTTTTATTTGTGATGTGTGCGGAAAAGCCTTTTCTGATAAAAGCAACATGCGCTCACACAAAAAAATCCATACTGATGACCGCCCATATGTCTGCGATTTGTGTGGCAAAGGATTTATTTTCAACCGGGATCTTAAGAAACACAAGTTTTCTCATGAAAAAGAAGTTTTTAAAGAAGCTAAGCGTCAGAATCAGAAGAATAATAATAATACGAGGACTAGATATAAACCAGTTTCCATGAAAAATCGAAAATTAATGCCCAAACCAACGATTGAAATTGACACAGAATCAACTGGTCTGGGTGTAAAAATTGAGCCAAATTCATCAACATTTTCTGCCTCACACCCCACTTTAGTGGCAGCCATATCTAGCCTATCTAATTCCCAAGATGGTCCTATTCCAGTACAAAGTTTCTATATACCGCCAGTAACTGGGGGTGTCGCCTCTGTTACTGGGAATGCTGGGGCTGGTTATATGGTGACCGTTAACCATGATACAATAAATGCGGGTGCAGTGGATTCACCCAGGGTGATAGCTGTCGTAAATAATCAAGCAGATTCTACGAACTATACAATTTTATCAACGGAGAAACCCAAAAAATAGTGGGACTATAAATTGCATTTCACACTTTAGTTTCACAATCATTCCTTCACAAAGATTTTCCTTAAATCTGGGAAAGGGGTCATTTTCAAAAGCTTTCCTCTAAAACACAATATCATTAATATTTTTGCATTCATCTAGTGTTGAAAATGCCCTAAACGGGCCTTAACAATGGTGTCAGTTGGCAAAATAACGCATCAATTGCCCCCTTGGGTTATTTTAGAACGAAGACTGGTCAAATTTCAAATCTTCAAAACTTTGTTAATTTTTGAAGATATTCAGGAATACAAAGTGTCTTTTTAAAAATTATTTTTAGCTTGGAAAAGGATTTGTTTTTATACCCCTGCAAACTTTTATATATAGGAATTACCATGTCTGTCTGCCCATCTGTCTGTCCGTTCGTGTAAAATCGTGTCCGGGCTATATCTCATCAATGCTTTGGAGGACTATCATGAAACTTCACATGAATAATCTTCATGGTCCAAAGGTGTGTTGTGACCTTGAAGCAAGGTCATATGGCAAAGGTCAAGGTCGTGGGAAAACATTTGGGAGCAGGGGGTATTTGGCTCTCAAGAGACCATTCTAGTTACTTTTGTCCAAAATATCTAGGGCATCAATAGTTTCCTAAAAGATAACCAAAATTTGCTAAATTTAAAAATAAAGAACATCTTAGTTAAGAAATGATTGTGAAACTGCATGTGGCCAATTTTATTACTTCAAAAAATAACACAGTATATCGCCATGGTAACTGTAATTAAGAACATTGGTTGTACTGAAAATTCAAAACTTATATACTTATAGATATATATGCAAATGTTTTAATCTAGAATATCTTAAGATTGACATCTAAAAATCCTGAATATCTTCAAAATGAACAAAATTATAAAGGATTGAAATTTTGCAAGATTTAAGTTAAGGAAAATCTTAGCTAAGGAATGATTGTGAAACTGGGGCCTGCACATTCTTATCAGAAATCCACATCTAAAATTTCACAATCTAATATAATAATAAAATTTAACATAAATTGTACTGGGGTAAATGTCTGTAAGCAGGGATGTCAATAGTAGCTGGTAGCCAGCAAAAAATATATAGCTGCTATTCTCTAAAAAAGATGCCAGCTATTTTATATTCAGAGTGGTTAAATTTAAGGTCTAATTAGATTTTTGGTTGTCAATGAACTGCCTTTAATTAAAAAAATTAGCCCACTATTTCAAAAGATAATGACTTCCCTGTTAAGAAATAATTTTCTTAGAAGATGACATAACAAATGACATGATAATTGATGCATTCCATCATCATGATTTTCAATCATTGACACACATGACTTTTAATAAAGTTTTTCTGCACATACAACAAGATTTTGTATACATTTCATATAATGTACCAGTATATTGCTTTATTTTCACGGTGTCAAATTTTTCGCAGTTTGACAATGACTAGTGTATTCAGATGTCATATTATTGCGGTCTTATTTGATTAAAGGAAAACAACTCTAGCAGGATTAATCCTATGTATGTTCGCCGTAGTTTTATTTTAGCGTAATTCACTGGGCCGCGAATATAGCGAAAATAAAACCGCTGCAAAATACAACCATTATACAGTATCTGAAACAGAAATGAAACAAGAATATTTAAATGGTCTAAATGGCCCATACGTAGGGTTTTTGCCAGATTTGATACTGCCCTCCATAAATTATCAAGCATGTTTATAACCTCCCTTGAACCAAGGTCAAGGTTGTGAGAAAACATTAAACCAGTAGATGCAGGGGGATTTTAAACTTTGAGGTATTTTAGGGGAGTTTTGAGTAATTCTAGTTCTACCTCCTTGTTATTCATAATACATGTATATTGGTTTTTTTATTTACTTAAACCAACTGCTGATAGGTTATAAACATAGTGTGACATGCATTAATAAAGTGGTGGGGATGTCACAATACTGATCTTTCCATACCAAATGGCTCAAGTTATTATGTCCCCCTCCCCTATTTTTGAAAGCATGTCACTATTTTTTAAGGCCTGGATCAGGATGACCCCACTAACTACAGATTGGACACTGCACCTAATGATGCCTCATTAAGTTTCTGTGAAACAATTATTTTCATGGTAGCTGCGTAAGTTGATATTTTCCCATAAATTTTTGTTTTTGCGGGAATTTGCAGCAAGGATGTTTTTCATGTGGTTCCACACAAGCATTAAGATGCATAATGATGGGGTACATCTGTTTATTCCATTATAATAATTATAAAAACTTTTTTTTTTAATTTTAAAATTTCAAAAAAGAAAGGGGAAAAAAGTTAAGATTAATTATGGAGTTTGATATTTTATTTTGGTTAATTCCATTATCATGATAAAAAAATCCTCTTTTTTTTTAAATTTTAAAATTTCAAAAAAGAAAGGGGAAATGGAATTCAATATTTTATTTCGATTTCGAATTTTATAATTTGTATCTATATTTATGTTGATTTTTGTACAAAGTGGATGTAATTCTAGTATGTCTGAATGGTTTCTCTTGTGTACCACAAGATACCGGCCAATATTTTCTTTCTTATAAGTATATGGTGTCTGGGGAACTCAGTCGATAGAACGGCCTGCTAGTTTTGGGAACGTTCCAGGTTCGAGTCCCAGTTTAGCCACCAGAGTTTCTCCCACTACTGCTTCAATTGCAAAAAATAATTTAAAAACATACATGGCGATATCATGTGGTACAGAAGAGGTATTATAAATTTCAATGGGGTTTGCTGCTGTACCACGTTATACCTTCTAACGTGTCTGTAAAACGCTCGTTTCCAATGGACATGTAATTGCACAATATGGCGCTTTCCCGTAAAAACGATGTTATTCCGGGAAATTTGTAACGTTGACGTTTTCCAAAATGTTCCGCACAAACGTTAAGAGGTATTGATCACGTGGTATGGCGGCCAACCCCATTAGAATTTTGTATATATTTTAAAACGTGTATACTTGTGAAATGATTTAATTTTTACTTGTAAATTTTGAAATGTTTTAAGTTTTCAAGTCTTTGTGCATATTTTGCTGATATTTTTGTACATAAAATGTTAAAAATGGGACATTCTTGATTATAAATGATGTTTGATTATAAATGAGTCTCTAGCTTTTAAGACATAAATAATTTTAAGAAAGGAAAAAAAGATTTTTTGATTTAATAAAAATTTTAAGGATTTTTTTTTTTTTTGGATATGTTAATGATGATGATATTAATGTATCGATTAACATTTTGTATATATGTATATATGATAGGAGTTGTGAATACATTTTTTATGGAGTTTGTTTGCATGTGCATATGAATGTGCATTTTAATTTTATGTTTTGTATTCTGTAAAAGGTCATGTTTTACCTTACCATAGCATTCTTCAGTGCGCTAATGTCTGCAGAAATGTGTATGTTTTGCCTGTTTCTTGAAAATGTCTCGGTCACAAATATCCGGAAAGTCACCCAATGTGATTTAACATCCAGTGGAAAATAAATTCCATAGAATTTAAGCGGTATCTGTTAAGGGTATTGTATTATGTTGCACACCGGTAAACCACTTTCTTATTTTTGCATGAATAGTGTGTGCATTACTACTACTTTCGGAGTCACTGTGTTTTGTTACAGAGAATTATGCTAATTTTGTTCAAAGAAAATCAAGAAACTTCAACATTCTCAATTTGCATGAATACTTGTATTGGGTTTCAATACAATCATGATTAATGTGTTTGTAACTGCAAGGTATAGAAAATCCAAGAAATTTAAACATCTTGATCAATTTGCAGAAATATCAAATGTATTACTAGTATGAGAGCCAGTGTCAGTAATTAATAGATGTTTCATAAAAAATTCAATCGCAGTGAATATTGGGTGTAAATATTCTTGGAGTCTCTGTGTTCCTGGTGATGAATTATGCAAAATTTCTCAACTTACACAACTCAAGTAAAATTATGTTGATATTCACAATTTTAAATTAAAAAAAATATTTTAAAAAATGAAGAAAAAAAATTCTTGTATTTTACATTTATACTGGAGTTTGGATGTAATTTAAGTTACCAGGTAACTTTTATTTTTCTAATGCATTTTAGTGGTTTTGAAGCGACTTGTTGCGAAGGACTCTCTAAGGGATCATCTTTAATCATGTGATGTATTCTTGCTTTTTATGATGCAAGGTCAAGGTCAGTCTTCCAATTTGGAAGGTGCTTGAATGAATGAAATCATACAGGGTCAAGGTTAATGCAAGGTCATTTTGAATGAAAGAGATCATGCAAAGGTCAAGGTTAATGAAATGAATGAATTTGATAATGCCAATTGAAGATCAGACACTGAATGTGTTGTAATTTGTATGTCATTTGTTTTAATTATGAATTATAAATTTTTCTGACTTGTGATATATTTTATTATTATGTACTGTAGGAACCACTGTGACTGTGACAGTGAAATTCTCTTCATGTCCATAGAAAATCAAGTAAATTTGAATAAAGTTTGATATTTTTCACTTACTTGTATCTAGTCGTAATAGGAAATCTGTATGAGCACCCGCGATTGTCATAAAGTATGTCTGTAGAAAGGAAAATGTTGGCGGTATGGGGATTTTACACATGCGAAAATGACGATGTTTACACCAGATATGATGTCCTTGGTGACGTTTTACGTCATATGCGCAACAGAATCCTCCATTTGCATGGTTTTTCAACATGTTAAATCCCCATAGCACCAACGTTTTACCCTATGCAGATATATTGTGGGCTAATCGCAGATGCGCATACAGATTTCCTATTACGACTAGATACAAGTAAGTGAAAAATATCAAACTTTATTCAAATTTATTTGATTTTCTATAGATATAAAGCGAATTTCACTGTCACAGTCACAGTGGTTCCTACAGTAATTAATACATGGTATATGTAAATTTGTAAAAAGAATTTTTTTTTTTTTTAAATCAACACAGGTTTAGTGTTATACAAATTTTTCTCTCCATTTTTTATCATTTATTGCAACAGAACAGATTATAAATTCATTTTATTATTTAATTCTCTTTGTTGTTTTATTATGCAAGAATAATAGTTTTGGAAATTTTAGTCTCCTGATACCAGCAGTTGAGTTGAGTTGAGTAATGGTGTTTTACATCCCAGTTAAGAATATTTCACTTATATCAAGATGTCGCCAGCTATAGGCAAAGGTACTAAATTTTTGCCTGTGCGTTGCACTTATGGTATTATAAGCAGGGTTCTTTATCGTACCACACCTACCATGACACTGGACCGTTTATTTTAAGTTTGCATTCGAAAGAACAAGAACTTTCATTTCCTAATGCCGAATGCTTGGTGAAAAAACAGTCACTACTCTAACCCACTTTCAAGTCTTGGGTCAGACCCAGTAGGGGTTCGAACCCATGACTTCCCACTTACAGAGTGAGCACTCAACCAACTGAGCAACCACAGTGGGGATACCAGCATTGGAGTGGATTCATGTTGTAGTATTTTACACTCAAAATTAATTAATTTACATTTATCATTTCCTGATATCAATAGTAATTATAAAGGCCATGGAGTTGAGTCATGGTGTTCTACACCCAGGTCAAGATTATTTCCACTTGTATGTGACCGATTGTATTTTGGTTAAAAGGGGACAAATGGAGAAAACCACTGATCCTGATAACCCAAAAGACAAAGTTACTTGAACTAAGATCTCCACAAGAGGGGTTCTAAAGGGAGTCGATACCTGGGTGCAAGGTACTGTGATCAACAAGCCAGCAATTCATACTACACTTAACATAGGCCCTTGGTATCGGTAGTGGAGTGGAATTCAGTCATGTTGTTTAACATCCAGGTTGAGATTATTTCCCTTATATTGTGATAAGTCGTTTCTGGGATGATTGTGACAACTGGATTTAACTTGGGAGAAAACCACTGACCCTGATAAGCTGACAAGAGTTACGGTACTTGCACTAGGATCTGTCTAAGTGGGATGTATTACCTAGTCGAGAGGTACTGTGGTCCAACAGCTGGCATTTTATACCACACTTTAGACCCTCGTTATTGGTACAAATATAGTTGAGTGGAATTCAGTCATGGTGTTTTACACCAAGGTCAAGATTATTTCACTTGTATTGAGACACTTATTTCTGAGAGAATGTGGACAAGTGGCGTTAACATGGAGAAAGCTGCCGACCCAGTAGTGACAACCTTACTATCACAAAGTTCTACCTAAATGGGATTCAACACCTAGGCGAGAGGTACTTTGATCCACTTTACACCACACTTTACTTAGACCCTTGATACCAGTAGTGGAGTGGAATTCAGTCGTGGTTTGTTGCACCCAAGTCAAGATTACCGGTATTTCACTTGCGGTATATTTTGACAAGTCTTCTTCTGGCATATAATGTGGACAAATGGAGTTAACATCGAGAATACTGACGACCCAGTCCAGACAAATGACAACCTAACTATCACAAAGGTCTCATCTAAGTAAGATGGATCCACAAGATGGCACTTTATACTGCACTTCACATAGGCCCTTGATATCAGTTGTGGAGTGAAGTTGAGTCATGGCACTTAACACTCAGGTCAAGATTATTTCACTTATATTGAGACGGAAAATTTCTGGTATATAATGGGGTCAAATGAAGTTAATCTTGAGAAAAATGCTGACTCAGTCGAGACAAAGTAACTCGCCCAAAGATCTGCCTAAGCAGAATTCAACACCTAAAACAGAGGTACATGTACTGAGATCCACAAAATGGCACTTCATACCACTCATAGGTCCTTGATATCATATTGGAGTGAAGTTGATTAAGTGCACTTTACACTCAGATTTACAGGTCCAGATCATTTCAGTTATCTTCATACAGCCCTTTCTGGAAGAATGTGGACAAGTGGAGTTAACATGGAAAAAACAGCTGACTCATGTCAAGCCAAATGACAACAGTAACTCTCTCAAAGCTCTACCTAAGCAAGATTCAATGCATGGGTGAGATGTGCTTCGAGTCAAGATCATTTCACTTATCTTGATATTGGATTTAGACCACTCAACAACCAAGGCCCATAAAACTAAATGAGTTGAGTTGA
The DNA here is from genome assembly GCA_021292105.1 of Anadara kagoshimensis. Taxonomy (NCBI): domain Eukaryota; kingdom Metazoa; phylum Mollusca; class Bivalvia; order Arcoida; family Arcidae; genus Anadara; species Anadara kagoshimensis. Next base: position 25,774,284 of record CM037868.1, read on the forward strand.
GTAATGGTGTTTAACATCCCAGTCAAGAATATTTCACTTATATCAAAATGTCGCCAGCTATAGGCGAAGGTGCAGAAATTTGGCCTGTATGTTGCACTGATGGCATTATACAGCAGGGTTCTTTAGTGCGCCAATCCCACCGTGACATGGGACTTTGTTTATTTTAAGTTCCATCCAAAAGAACCGTGACTTTCGTAATGCCGAGTGCTTGGGGAAAGAACAATCACTACCCACTTTCAAGTCTTGGGTCAGACCTGGCTGGGGTTCGATCCCACGACATCCCACTTACGGAGCGAGCACTCTACCAACTGAGCTACCACAGTGTTATGGACAACAGGAAAATAAAACAAGAAAGAGTATTAATTTCCTGTGGATTGAAGTCTGAAATCAGCCACCAAGGGCTAGTTGTCCGAAGCATGATTAATTTAATCAACTGAATAGTCAAAATTTGAATGTCACATAATTTCAAAAAATGTTTAGAAATAAATGTTGAAAGTGAATAGAATTTCATCAAACTAAATCAGTTTTTTTCTAAAAATCAATTTGATAAAGATTAATCGTTGATTCAACTAATGAAGCTTCAAACTAGAAACTTCTGTTGAGAGTCGAGTACCACTGTCCCCAACTAGGAATTGACCTTGTCCTTTGACCTACACCCTTGTTGTATGCAACACATTATCTCATAATGGTAACCATTTGTTCCAAGTTTTATCAAAATCCATCCATAGATTGATTGGGGTTTAACATCCTAGTCAGGAATATTTCTGTTGAGAGTCGAGTACCACTGTCCCCAACTAGGAATTGACCTTGTCCTTTGACCTACACCCTTGTTGTATGCAACACATCATCTCATAATGGTAACCATTTGTTCCAAGTTTGATCAAAATCCATCCATAGATTGATTGATTGAATGGGGTTTAACATCCTAGTCAGGAATATTTTATCGAGTGGTCAACAGCTACAGGTGAAGTTTGTAGTATTCTCAAAGCAATGTACAGGGAGAATTCTTTTATATGCCAAGCCATGACATGGGGTATCAGTTTTTAAGGTCTCTTCCATACGATTCTGTGACTCATTTCTTAAAGCCAAGTGTTTGGCAAAAAAGCTGTCGCTTCCTTCCAGTATTTTCAAGTCAAACAGACCTGGTCGGGGTTTGAACCCACAACCTCCAACATACAGAGTAAGCACCCTACTAACTGGGCTACCGATGTGAAAGACAGATGCTTATTACGACGTTCACAGAATGTAAACAACTGGGCCTACCCTCATGAAACAAAATTTCTGAATATTATTTCTGAAAAGAATCTGAATTTTTTACACCAAAAATTAGTGTCTAAATTGTTCTAAACACTTTTATCTTTATTTTGTCTGAAAATTTTGATTTTATTCTGAAAATCTAAACATGTTAGTAATTTGAACTAAATTCAGAACTTTCTCATGGGGGCAGAAATTTACAAATGAGCAATAACCAAAAAAATAAATAAATAAATAAATTAAAATGGATAAATAACTAAACATGACAAGTAAAATTTTGGTTTTATTACATTTTTATTGAATTTTTAACATTCCAATATATCATTATAAATCATGCAAAAATGTCTATGGTAATACATGTTCATATACAAAACGTATAATATATGTATTGAAATACAATTAATTCTGCTAACAATCGTCAATTAATATTTATACGACCTAACAATAAAATTATATTCATTAATTGGGTAAAATAAATTTTCACACATTTTATCTATATATCGCTATGGAAGATCTTATAAAACTTATATCAGCAAATTAATACATGGGTTATGGTAATTTGAATAAATCTTCACACTTTTTACCTACAACTCTATAAGAAATGACTTCTATTCATAACCCTCCTTCACCCACCCCTTAAAATTATATCTGCAAATTCCATATACGAGTTAAATAAATCTTCACACTTTTTACCTACAAATCTCCAGAAGTTCCATTTGTACCCTCCCCAATAAACTTATATCAGCAAATTCAATATATGGGTTGACTTTAATAAATCTTCACACTTTTTTATCTATGAATTTATAAGAAATAACTTCTATTTGTAACCCACCCACCCCATCACACACATACCCCATAAATTTATCTCAGCCATATATGGGTTACATAAATCTTAACACGTTTTACCTAGGTATCTCTATTGAAGGATTACCATTTGTAACCTCAAATAAAAGTATAGTTTTGACTGGAATAAAAATCTAAAAGTGACAGAAATACTGTAGGCCATTACGAAAAAAGTGTTAGAGGAGTTGCTGTTTTTAAATCAACGATCACCATACGGGACAAGTTCCGGACAACATACCTAGCGAAAATGTGCATAGGTAATGTAATACACTGTGTGTGTTTTGTAGAATTTATGCAAAAATTTCACACTATTTCATCTAAGATAAGAACTGTAAAGAAAAAAAATTTGCAAATCTTTTGAATCCTACTTAGGACAGATCCTAGTGTGTAAAAATTTATCAGTTCACTTGCTGAAGGTCAGTGGTTTTCTCCGGGTAACTCCAGTTTTCTCCACCACCCATGCTCTGACAACCTCAATATATGTGTAAGAATCTTGACTGGAGTGTAAAACTTCTTTACTTGGCTCCAATTTCGAACACAAATAAATGGATGAAAAGGGGAGGAGTTACAAAAGGAAGTCCTACTGTTTCTATGACTACTTGTATATTATATTTTTTATTATGCAATCCATTTTTCAATGTAATGTAAGCCAATTTAGCTAATGAGATCTTGAGGTATGTTGAAATTAAACACTAATGTTCAAAAATTTAAATGTATTGATTGATTATAAAGATAACTTTTAATTTTATTTTTCCACCTTTGGTTACATTTGCTTTTATAAATGATAACATTTCAAAGTTTCCTGAAATTATTAATCCCTTTATTTCAAATTCATAAAATTAAATTTAAATTTCATGAATATCTTGCATTATTGGCTTCATTTCAAATTTTAATGCTATACAGATTTCATAATTTTTCTATAATCTACAATGGTTAAATTTCAAATTTTCCTGCTATTAACTGGAACTGTCTTTTGAGAGCCAAATAACCCCCCCCCCCCAAAACATTTAATCTTTTCCTACGACCTTGACCTTTATGATATGACTTTGGTTCAAGGTCAATTAAACCTTTGGACCTTGATGGTTATTCATGTGAAGTTTTATGACGGTCGTCCAAAACAGCTATGAGATATGGCCCAGACACGATTTCCCACTATTGGACAGACAGACATGGTGATTCCTATATACCACTCACAAACTAGTTTGTGGAGGTATAATAATGGCTACCCTTTTCATATATATGTGGTGTACATGTCATTTAAACATCTGGTTCATGATTGGTATTACAAGTTGGTTGAAAACTTGTTTTACATTTCATCATCAATTTTGCAGTTATTGGCAGCAACGGCAATTTAAATTATGGTAACAAAATAACATGCATGTAGATATAATTATAAACATACAAGTACATAATAAATTTAACACCACACACACACACACATACACACACACACATACACACACACACACACACACACACACACAATATTCTCAACAAATAAACATAATAAAAAACTCGGGTTTATATCACTAACTTTAGTCTGTCAGCGATATTGTGGCAGAGTGTTTATAAACATCGGAGAGTCTGTGTAGGTAAACAACATTGACCTGTCCGCTTGACCTTTGGTTTAAATATTCATTATGGATGAGTAAATTCAAGCAATAGGGATCATGAGTGTATATTTTGTCTATATGATGTGAACACTAATCATCGGCAATGTATATATGTATTAACTGTGAATCCTAACACTACCTATGTATTGGATGGATCCTCCTATATGAATATTCCTAATGGAAGGTCAAACGGACAAGTCAATGTTGTTTGCCTATACATGTATAATGTAAATATGGATCATATATAAAGGTGGATTTGAAATGAACGTATGAAGGCGTGAATATACCCATACGATAACACGGTATTAATACCCATGTGCGTAGAACAGACTTGTCTGTGTTTTTGAAAACTGCCACAATATCGCTGACGGACTATACAACATCTGTATCAGAAAATACAGAGCCAAATAAAATAATAAATAAAAATAATACATCATATGAAAACTAACAACAACCTTAACTGCTTTGTTTGGTAATGAACTAAAAACAATTTAAACAGAAGTTTGATGAACCAGATCCAGGTTTCACTAATTCTTTAACTTATATTTAGCAAATTTAGCAAATTTTGGCAATCCTTTTTTAATAACACTAAATACAAATTTTATAAGTCTTCAAAATGACACCTTAAATTCATGGATATCTGAAAAATTAACAAAATTATTAGGATGTCAAAATTTGCCAGATTTAGGTAAAGGAAAACCTTAAGTTAAGAGATGGTTTGTAACCGGGGCCAGGGCTGGATAAATCAAAGGTATTTTTGCAGTAATGAATACCAATACTTGATGCCTATGTATTGTATAGGCTGTAAGTGTTCATAAGTAGACATGGGATACCGCAAAAAAAAATTACCACGGTATCTTACCAAATACCAAGGTATACCACACATCCATTAAGATTCGAAATACATGTAGTATATCTATTCCTATCTAAAATAACAGCTAAGGAATTTGGGCATTGGATATTTTGAGAATATCAAGGATGCTAACACACAATAAAATTCACAGAATTGTCTGTATTTCAACCAAGTTTATTCCAAACTTGAAATCTAAATCTCATAAGATTATTGTCAAACAAAGGTTATAACAAAATTCAAATGAACACATCAAAATTCAAACTGTTATTACAACAATTATCAACATAATATTGTATGTTAAAATACCGGTATTCAAAGACTTTACCGCGGTATTACCGGTACCTGGTCAGTACTACGGTAAACCAGTATACCGGTAATACCGCACACCACTATTCATAAGTGCTAAGATAGCTTAAAGTTACCCAGCCATGAGCCCTACTCAGCATTGGGTAATAATGTGAAATACTTAGCTTACCATCTCTAGTTTGATTGGAGATGTTCATCTAGTCAAAACTCTTGCATGTTAAATGATACACTGAAATTATATTGAAACAAAATGCATCAGGTCCACATAGATATCAAGCTTGTTAAAACCAATGCTTACTGTTCTAAGACAACTAAATTTTCTTGTGGATCCGGATCAATTAATGGACCAATGGGCATACAAGTTACAAATATTTACCAAATAAAATGGCGGGTTCCGAGATTCATAGGCCCTCGTCAACTAAAAGAAATTTCAGATCAGCTCCCAGTTCCACAATCATTCCTTAGCTAAGATTTTTCTTAATTTTAGCAATTTTGTTAACTACTGGTGAATATTTTTGTTGAAACTTAATGCAAATGTTTTAATCTAGAATTGGTCTTAAAAATGACATCCTAAATTCCTAAATACCTTGAAAATTAACAAAATTATCAAGATCTGCAATTTTGCAAGCTTTAAGTTAAGGAAAATCTTAGCTAAGGAATGTTTGTGACACCAGGGCCAGTAGCTATAGATACAACGGATATTTTGATCCTCATTAGTTCTATACAGTAAAACCCGTATATTAAACATTAATGGGTGGATTGTCTATTATATGCACCTTAAGAGATCATGCAGGGTTCGTACAGACATTTGGACTCCAAATTAAAGGACTTTTTAGGGTATTATTTGCAAATTTAAGGCCTAATCAGAGGGGTAATTTTAACAAAAAATATTGGTGCAAAAGCAACTAAATCAATCAAATGTGTCCATAGTTACGACACTTGAAGTGGAGATTAAAGTCGGGCGTTCGGTTGGGCCAGGTACATTTCAATGTAACATCAATTAATTATTTATTTATGTCAGTCTATTTGCAACCACTTAATATTGAAATACAGACACCCAACTAGCTAAATTCAAGGGCTTTTAGGGCCTTCAGGATAAATTCAAGGACTTTTTAGGGTCAGACTTGTTCTTAGTGTCTTTTATAGGGCAAACCTTAAAATTTAAGGACTTTCCAGGCCTGTACGAACCCTGCTATTTTCAACCACTTAATATCGAAATACAGACACCAAAGAATACAAGTTTTTGGTAGTAATGAACTAGTCAACATCCAGGTGGTCAGTTCATGAATAGTGAAACTGTGGAAAAAACTTAAGTGCCATGAGAAAACCACCAACCTTCAGCAATTAAATGTCTAGTTTTCTCAGACAAGGATCTGTCCCAGTGAAGTTCGGACCCAGGCAGCGAGAGGTGCTGTGATGGGTAAGTGTGATTTGGACCACCCTGACCTCTGTATACATGTAGTTTCCTCATGCTGGATTAGAACCAAGCATAATCGGCAAGATGAAGCTTTAGAACACTTGACCCCTAGAATGAACATGAATAGTATAGCCTTATAAAGTGGCTCAGTTCAGACATGGTTCAAACCATTTAGGGTTTGGTTAAGACAGGTAGTGCTGTTTTTTTGTTTCCATTTCTGGTAGCCAAAATCATATTTATTTTTTTATAAATTCCTTCAAAAAGTACCCCTGTTACTTATTTTAGCAAATTAGTGAGAAATACTTTTAAAAGTACTTTTTTCACAAACTTATTTTAGCAAATTTGTCAGAAAACTTTTAAAAGTACTATTTTCACAAACTTATTTTAGCAATTTTGTGAGAAAAACTTTTAAAAGTACTAATTTCACATTTTTTTTGGAAATTTAGCAAATAATACAGTAAAACCTGTATATAAAGGCCACCCAAGGGAACCAGTAAAAGTGGCCTTTATGGCAGGTGGCCTTTATATACAGGTTCAAATAATGTGAATAAAGAACAATGGGGATACAATTCTACCGGCCTTTATAAGCAGGTGGCTCTTATATAGAGGTGGCTTTTAAGGCAGGTTGGACTGTAGTTACCAGTATCAATTTGTGGAGAACTAGAATACTGGTACATGCACTGAAGATTCAACAAAGAATACTGGTACTGAAAACTTAACTAACATGTTAAAAGTTTACAAATGCATGCATGTACTAAGTATTAGGACTATAGTATTATAGTACAATATACATTTATAAATATATATATTCAATAAATTACAAAATAATACATACAAAATATCATATACATAATGGGGTTCACCAGAACACAATGTGATCCTAATACCCCTAATGTTTTTATTGGACATTTTGGAAAACATGTACATTGCAATTTCCAGGGAAAAAGCAATCTGATACGATTCCATATATGGTACAATGGTGAAACCCATTATATAGATGAAAATATCCAACACACTCCAGAGAAGAGCTGAAGCAGAAGGGAGAGAATAACATGAAGAAAATTAAAACCAATATGTCCTCCAATTCATTTTGGCCAGCATAAGGGGTAACAAAATAAACAAAATACATCATACAGCCAAGTTTTGTTTGTGTGAATTTCACATGAAATATGTATGAATATGCTTGAATTTCACATGTAATATACACAAATATTGTATTAATATTTGCGAAGTGAAATTCCTGTTAAATTCACCTGAAAGTGTGAAAATCATTTGAAATTCTTGTGAAATGGTTCACATGAACAAAATTTGTGGATGGGTATCTCAACAACATTTTTCTTGCAATACTGAAACGTATTATAATACTTGTTTAGTTTACTGTTACAAAGATTAAAGTCAGGACTAGCTCCGCCATTTGCCAATTGCTAATTTTTTATTGATTTCTGGCTCCAAAAATTAGCTTTTGGTTAATATTTTTCTCCAAAATTTTAATCAATTTCATTATGCAGAAGACAAAAATTAATGGATTTTTTTAACACAAGTATGAGAAAGTAAAACAAATGTTACTGTATTGATCAAAAGCAATTTATATAACAGAATAAAAGAACTATATTTGAGAAATTTTGCTGCTTTTAGTTTCTTAGTGTTTCTGTCTCTTTAACATATTCACTGGCACCTAAATTCTAAAATTGGCTTATATTTTGACTCTCTTTTTTTTTTAATCAGAGCTAACTCTGGAAGTGGAGTAATTGTGTTTTGTGCCCCAGTCCAGATTCTTTGACTTTATACAGAGACGATCAATTCTGGATGATGGAGGCAAACAAAGTGCCTGGAGACAATCACCAACCTTCAATAATGACAAACTTTCTCTCACTTGGATCTGCCCAAGTGGGATTTGCACTTGATGGCGAGAGAGAAATGTCATGTATAAGCATGGTTTAGAATTTTGGTGTTTTATGCCCGAGATTTTAATCTTTCCACCATATTCTGTTCTGGGATGGTGGAGGAAACCGGTGTATCCAGAGAAAATACATTGAAAACAAAAACTTTGATGTAGACCACAATGCTTTAATGTACAAGCACCCTCTTCTTCTACAGAGTGGAGTAAATACATACGTTTTATTTGATTATGATGCATATATGGATTCAGCATTTCTGAATTAGAAACTTGTCTTTACCTAAATTTTAACTCACATATATTAATAGAATCTATTACAACATGTGATGCAAGATACGGAAATTTCAGCCCGAGTTCTAATATATTGGGTTTATAGGGTCTGAACCACTGATTGGGGTTAACCAAGTGTGGTGCAAAAAAGGGATATTTCAACCCAAGTTCTAATATATTGGGATTAATAGGATCTGAACCACTGAATGAGTTCTAATATTGTTGGCCTAATAGGGTTTGAACCACTGAATGGAGTTCACTGGTGTACCACATGTGGTGCAAGATAGGGACATTTCAACCTGAGTTCTAATATTTTGGGCCTTATAGGGTTTGAACAACTGCAAGGGGTTTACCATGTACAATATGATATATCATAACATTTGTGTGAAGCTACATGCATTCTTTCCACTGGATAAGGAATCGCATACTATTCTTGACACTACCAGGGAGTAGCAGATCCTGAAATTTTTTAAAGAGGGGGAATCCCCCCCCCCCCCCCCCAAAAAAAAATGAACACAAAGTTTAATCAATGCCAACTTGTTTTTGATAATGGTATGATTTATACCAAAAACATGTATTTAGCTAAAGTATCTATGGTGAAAGTTGATAGTCATATTAAGGTTTTGGTAAGAGAATTGCAAAAGTTAATATCCACTAATAAAAGTTGGTTAACAGTATTTGAACACTTATTGGTGTTGAAACTCATTCTCACTATTATGCTTTTTTCTAGCAAACACAATTTAACAAACTGAAACAACAATTTCTGAAACTATCTATAAATTCATAGAAAAAGTATTACTGTAGAATCATTTAATTTTGTGGTATCCAATTTTCATGGTTCTAAGAAAAATTACCATTTTGTTGGGTTGTTAATATGTGGTTTTTAAGCAGAAAATATATTCTTATTAATAATTTATTCTTCTACATTTATCATAAATAGACTATTTGCTGACATGTAAATGTGCGGGTCATGGTTTCCATGGAAACAATGAAAATTGGGACATCACGAAAGTAAATAATTTCATACTAACTAATTTTCACAAAATACAAAAAACAACTAAGATCTGAGGTGTGTGGCGAGAACAAAAATCTTGTGAGACTAGGTACTCCGTAAGACTAGATCCACTAGCCGAGTCCAACGCCAGTGATTATAAAACATTCCTCACAGCCAGTGATGATTGACGAGACCTTCCTCACATGTTATAAAATGTTTGATTTGTCTCCGGGTGATGAGAATAATAATTTTTAATCGTAATCGGCGACTCAATTTTGATGTCATGAACTACAACCCTTTGATTGTTATTGGACAAATGTGTTTTACGATGTCGCTTGAGTTTTCCAGACTCTTTGAATGACTTTCCGCAATACTGACAAGGAAATGGACGCTCGTTTGTGTGTGTTCGTTGATGTACTTTATGCTGTGAAGCTGTGGCACATTTCTTTCCGCAATATTCACACACATAAACTTTACCAAATTTAGAAGCATCATCTCTGCCTTCCTTCAAAGCATGTGCACGTTGATGTGCTTTCCAGGTTTCAATATATTTGAATTCTTTTTCACATATTTCACATTTGTAGAATTTAGCGTCTGTATGGCTTAACAAATGTTTTTGAAGATTACCACTCTGTGAAAATGCAAGGCCACATACATCACACACAAACGGCTTAATATTCAGGTGAGATCTTTCATGAACGACTAATGCTGTAGATCCTGAGAGCAGTTTTCCGCACGTATTGCACTTGTATTTATCGGTTTTCACAGGATTATGGGACTGAACATGGACTTTTAGCGTATCGTTTTGCTTGAACCCTTTGCCACAAATATCACAAATGTAGTCTCTTTTAGATGAATGAACAAATTTTACATGTTTTCTCAAGTTGCTCGAATCCCTGAAAGGCTTTGAGCAGACAGGACACTGATGTTTTGCGGGACGGTCTTGGTGAGTGCGTAAGTGGAGTAAAAGGTTTTTACGACGATTGAATTCTTTCCCGCACTCTTGGCACGTATGCTTTCCGTTAACTCCCTTTGTGATCTGGGTCTTACAAACGTGTTCCTTCAGAGAACTTTCGTATTTGAATCTCCTTTCACATTTATCACATCGGAAGAGTTCTTTTTTGTCGTGAACTTTCATGTGGCGATTCATGTGGGACCGGGTACTACATTTATGATTACAAATCGTACACGAGTATTTGTTCTTGTCTATGTGAACCACTTTAATATGCATCTTACAGGACGCCAGATTTTTGAATTTTTTATGACAAATATTGCATGTCGGCTTCTTCTTCTTGCCTCCAATCGTAAAATCTTCATCTTTTTCATCATCTTTACTCTCATCATATTCATCATCATCGCCAATGTCATCACCAACATCATCGTCATCATCATTTTCATCATCTTCCTCGTCGTCGATTTCCGCATCTTTCAATGTACACCCTTCAACATGAATTTTATATGTGTCACTGCGCTTAAAATTTTTCCCACATTTTTCACAAGTATAAAGAACCTGACTAGTGTGAAGTAAACCATGTCTAGCCAAGGCACGAGAACTCGAAAAAATGGCGTTACAAACGCGACATTGCAATCTATCTGCAGCTTCGTCATCACTTTTCAATTCGCCGGATTCCTGTTTATCCTTTAGTTTGTGGTTGTTCATATGATCTTTCAGATTATAAAGCCTGGTATATTTTTTATCACATATAGTGCAGGAATACGATTTCTCTCCCGTATGAGTTTTCTTATGCCGTTCTAATTTTGACAGACTAGGCCACACCTTCTTACAAATGTCACAAGTCAGATCTTCTTTGGTGGGTTTCTCCTTTTTAATCGGCATTACTTTCGGTTTTGGTTTTTCTTTCTTTATCCGCATCACTAGTTTCCGCGGAACCCCCTTACGTTTCCGTTTCGATCTGGACGTATTTTCTTTGTCATTTATTACAAGCTCGGGGCTCGTTTCCAAATCTACTTTCTGGTTTTCTTCTTTACTGGATTTCCATCGTGACTTTCCTCTTCATCATAATTCAATTTATTTTCAATATTTGACACGACGCGTCTCACCACTTCATCAAGGGTCTCAGAATCACTCGGTTCATCATGTTCTTCAAAACTGACATCATTCATCACATTACCATCATCATCTGCTTCTTCATCAACAGCATGGGTTTTATCTGAAAACAAACAGAAATAAACTTGTAAAGTAAGGCCAAACAAAAGAAATTGTGTGTTTCCGGTTTCCAGACTGACCCTTTTTTACTTTAGCCGACCCTAAAGTTGTTTTTTTACCCTTTTGAACAATTCATGAGTTATCTCCAATATACAAAAAGAATGTTTCTGAAAAAATCATGCAACAACACAACAATGATAAAGAAAATATAAATTTACCGTAAGTGTTGTATCTGCTATAAGTTTTCTTACTTTAATATTTCCTCTCAGTTTGCAAAATATTTGTTGTGCAAATGCTCACAAAATTTTCATATAAAAAAATAAAATCCCTACTAAACCTAGTTTATTTTAGAGTGAACCTGAAACACATATATTTTTGGTTGGCCTAAATTTGGAGTCGGTTGGTTGAATGTTGCTTAACGTCACATCAGCAATTTTTCAGCTATTTGCGATGAGAACTATTTAATCAATCTCTATGGATTAATCTATGAACAATTTCCTGTATGCATGTGAAGTGAGAGTGTGTTGTATGGTCTGCCTTGTACTAGCGCGCACTCAGGGCGACTTTAACGTGCTAGCTCACAGAGTCAGTACGCCGCAGACAAGCGTACCACTCCCCCAGTCCATTATACTGATACCAGGTGAATCAGTAAAGGCCAACGGCAAGGAAAATTCACTTTCCCACATGTGGTCCGAGCGGGACTCAAACTCACAGCGGTGAGACTCAGAGACCCTGGATTTGAAGACTGACGTCTTATCCATTAGGCCACCGCGCCCTCTGTCCTAAATTTGGAGTGAAGTAAGAGTACGGTAATTGAGTTTTATACACCAGTCAAGATTCTTTCACTTATACAGTCAGTTCTTGAATGGTGGAGAAACAAGAGTACCTGGAAAAAACCACTAACCAATGGCAAGCAAACTGGCAAGCTTTCTCACACTGTCCATCTCGAGTAGGATTTGAACCTAGGCGATGAAAAGTGCTGTGTGCTGTGATCCGTAACGATAATCTTTATAAAGAACATTTGAGCAGGGTTGAACTTAAAACTGAACGTTTAACAATAGCAATTTACAAGTTTTTCCTGGAAAACTTAAAAACTAGAATAAAATTTGGAACAATACATTTGTGAGTATAAGGACAACTAGATTTAATCTTTCAGTGCATTATTGTTGTTTTTTGAAATGTTTGTGGACAAATTTGGAAATTTTAGTAATTCTTTCAGAAGAAAATTACCTTTTATTCAGTAGTAATTTTAAGCAAACAAATTCACTGTAAGTTATGTTTCTACAAGGATTTATCAGGGTCTTTTGGGAAAAGGCCTCTAAACTAAAAATTGGGAAAAACTATCAACTTTTTGCTCATTTTGGGAAAACTTTGACATCTTTTTTGATGCCACTAATGATTTAATCTGATGCTTTTAGTGTATTTAGTTGATTTAAGATTGAGAAAACAGCCACATTTATGACCAGACTTCAGCTATGTATCTGGTACGATTTTCGAATTGGGAATTTTCTCAGCCCATTTTGGGAAAAAATCAATGTTTTTCCATTGGGAATGGGGCCAAAATTTGGCCCTAAATAGGCCCTTGATAAATCCCTGTTCTATAAATAAGTTCATTTTAGGTGGTTACTTTTAAGTTGTTTGCAGGTTTTGGCTTTCAAAATCACATTCCCCTGTACTCTTACATTTCTTAGGTCTAGAATACTTAACTCTAACACAACAAATATTAATACAGTGAAACATCCCTTAACCTGACACTCTCTAAACCGGACATCTCTCTACCTGACACTCTCTAAACCTGACATCTCTCTACCTGACACTCTCTAAATCGGACATCTCTCTACCTGACACTCTCTAAACCGGACATCTCTCTACCTGACACTCTCTAAACCGGACATCTCTCTACCTGACACTCTCTAAATCGGACATCTCTCTACCTGACACTCTCTAAATCGGCATCTCTCTACCTGACACTCTCTAAATCGGACATCTCTCAACCTGACACTCTCTAAATCGGACATCTCTCTACCTGACACTCTCTAAATCGGACATCTCTCTACCTGACACTCTCTAAATCGGACATCTCTCTACCTGACACTCTCTAAATCGGACATCTCTCTACCTGACACTCTCTAAATCGGACATCTCTCTACCTGACACTCTCTAAATCGGACATCTCTCTACCTGACACTCTCTAAACCGGACATCTCTCTACCTGACACTCTCTAAATCGGACATCTCTCTACCTGACACTCTCTAAATCGGACATCTCTCTACCTGACACTCTCTAAACCGGACATCTCTCTACCTGACACTCTCTAAATCGGACATCTCTCTACCTGACACTCTCTAAACGGACATCTCTCTACCTGACACTCTCTAAATCGGACATCTCTCTACCTGACACTCTCTAAATCACATCTCTCTACCTGACACTCTCTAAATCGGACATCTCTCTACCTGACACTCTCTAAATCAGACATCTCTCTACCTGACACTCTCTAAATCAGACATCTCTCTACCTGACACTCTCTAAATCGACATCTCTCTACCTGACACTCTCTAAATCAGACATCTCTCTACCTGACACTCTCTAAATCAGACATCTCTCTACCTGACACTCTCTAAATCAGACATCTCTCTACCTGACACTCTCTAAATCAGACATCTCTCTACCTGACACTCTCTAAATCAGACATCTCTCTACCTGACACTCTCTAAATCAGACATCTCTCTACCTGACACTCTCTAAATCAGACATCTCTCTACCTGACACTCTCTAAATCAGACATCTCTCTACCTGACACTCTCTAAATCAGACATCTCTCTACCTGACACTCTCTAAATCAGACATCTCTCTACCTGACACTCTCTAAATCACATCTCTCTACCTGACACTCTCTAAATCAGACATCTCTCTACCTGACACTCTCTAAATCAGACATCTCTCTACCTGACACTCTCTAAATCAGACATCTCTCTACCTGACACTCTCTAAATCAGACATCTCTCTACCTGACACTCTCTAAATCAGACATCTCTCTACCTGACACTCTCTAAATCAGACATCTCTCTACCTGACACTCTCTAAATCAGACATCTCTCTACCTGACACTCTCTAAATCAGACATCTCTCTACCTGACACTCTCTAAATCAGACATCTCTCTACCTGACACTCTCTAAATCAGACATCTCTCTACCTGACACTCTCTAAATCAGACATCTCTCTACCTGACACTCTCTAAATCAGACATCTCTCTACCTGACACTCTCTAAATCAGACATCTCTCTACCTGACACTCTCTAAATCAGACATCTCTCTACCTGACACTCTCTAAATCAGACATCTCTCTACCTGACACTCTCTAAATCACATCTCTCTACCTGACACTCTCTAAATCAGACATCTCTCTACCTGACACTCTCTAAATCAGACATCTCTCTACCTGACACTCTCTAAATCAGGACATCTCTCTACCTGACACTCTCTAAATCAGACATCTCTCTACCTGACACTCTCTAAATCGACATCTCTCTACCTGACACTCTCTAAACGGACATCTCTCTACCTGACACTCTCTAAATCGACATCTCTCTACCTGACACTCTCTAAATCAGACATCTCTCTACCTGACACTCTCTAAATCGACATCTCTCTACCTGACACTCTCTAAATCGGACATCTCTCTACCTGACACTCTCTAAATCGGACATCTCTCTACCTGACACTCTTCAAATCAGACATCTCTCTACCTGACACTCTCTAAATCGGACATCTCTCTACCTGACACTCTCTAAACCGGACATCTCTCTATTCCGGACAAAATACATGTAGTATGTTCCTATTAAATATTTCAGTTTAGACAGTTTTGTTTTTTTCTGTTTTTTTTTTTTTTTTTATTTTTGTTCCCTTATCTACTCAGTTTTCCTGTATATGCTTGTGAAACGTGGACCCTTACCGCAGAATTAGAGAAGAGGATTCAGGTCTCAGAAATTGAATGCTTCAAAAGACTGCTTGGCATCTCTTACAAAGACCACATAACCAATGAGGAAGTCAAAAACAGAATAAGGCAAGCCATTGGTCCCTGTGAAGATATTTTCATCACCATCAAGAGGCACAAACTAAAATGGTTCGACCACGTAACAAGAGGAGAGTGGCTTGCCAAGACAGTGCTCCAGGGGACAATCAGAGGGAGAAAAGAGGAAGACAGAAGAAGAGATGGGAAGACAATATCACAGAATGGACAGGATTGATGCTGAGGCGTTCAAATGTGCGAAGGACAGGGGTGTATAGAGAGGACTGGTTGACAGGTCACCTGTAGTGCCCCAAAGGCAACTGCCATGGGGCAGGTGAGGTGAGGTGAGATTTTTGTTTACTAAACATTTTGGTATTCAAATTCAGGTTTCATTGACTTTGTACTCCTGAAATGTCCCAAATCTAAAACATATGACTCACCTTTGTAGCAATAGGATAAGAACTTCTGAGCCAGATCAGGATTGTTATCCAAAAACTGCTTCCCTTGCTCCGACCCCAGCAGCCTGATTTGTAAGGCTTCATTTATAGTGACCAAGAAGAACTGTTGTCCACATTCCCTCAGCCTGACACACTGAAATAAGTAGAGCATATAAGTCAGATTAACACCAAGAGTCAAGGAGTAATTGACAGATCGCTGGCCACGCTCATAATGTTCGGACAAAGGCCTGGAATGCATGAATTACACACAAAAAGAATGAAAACTCTGCCTGAATTGTGCCATTTAATGACATCACAGATACTAGTACGTCATTAGTTGTTGTGACGTTGCTTTGGTACCGTGACGGAGGCCAGTGTTGGAACAAGAAAGGCATAGCCGGCGATACGTCAATTACAAGATAACTACTTTGCATTTGAAGAGCTTTGATATTAAAATGTGGATTTCAATGTCACATACTGAGGTCTCCTTGTCAATACATGCAGAGCCAGATAATCAATATTTGAGACCGTAAAATCCATTTGCATTAGAAGTGTTTTACAGCCCTAACAAGATTTTTTCACTTATATTGGAATGGCAGGTCTTGGATGGTGCAGTAGACACTAGAATGGTATTTTACAGCTCACTCAAGATACTTTCACTTATATGGAATGGCAGGTCTTGGATGGTGCAGTAGACACTAGAATGGTATTTTATGACCGACTGTAGATTCTTTCACTTATCTTGGAATGGCAGGTCTTGGATGGGGTAGGAGACACTAGAATGGTGTTTTAGAGCACACTCAAAATACCCTCCTTATATGGAATGACAGGTCTTGGATAGTGCAGGAGACACTAGAATGTTGTCTTACAGTCAACTCAGAGATTCTTTCACTTATATTGGAATGACAGGTTTAGGTTGGTGGGAGGAGAAACTAGAATTGTTTTTAACGGCCCACTTTAAATCCTATATTGGAATGGCAGGTCTTGGATGGGAGAGGAGACACTAGAATGGTATTTTACGGCCAACTTTAGATTCTTTCACTTATATTGGAATGGCAGGTCTTGGATGGTGCAGTAGACACTAGAATGGTATTTTATGACCGACTGTAGATTCTTTCACTTATCTTGGAATGGCAGGTCTTGGATGGGGTAGGAGACACTAGAATGGTGTTTTAGAGCACACTCAAAATACCCTCCTTATATGGAATGACAGGTCTTGGATAGTGCAGGAGACACTAGAATGTTGTCTTACAGTCAACTCAGAGATTCTTTCACTTATATTGGAATGACAGGTTTAGGTTGGTGGGAGGAGAAACTAGAATTGTTTTAACGGCCCACTTTAAATCCTATATTGGAATGGCAGGTCTTGGATGGGAGAGGAGACACTAGAATGGTATTTTACGGCCAACTTTAGATTCTTTCACTTATATTGGAATGGCAGATCTTGGATGATGCAGTAGACACTAGAATGGTAATTTACAGCCCACTTTAGATTCTTGCACTTATATTGGAATGGCAGATCTTGGATAGGGAGGAGACACTAGAATGGTTTTACGACCCACTCTAGATTCTTTCACTTACCATATATTGGAATGGCAGGTCTTGGATGGGAGAGGAGACACCAAAATGATGATTTAGGGCCCACTCAAGATTCTTTCACTTATATTGGAATGGCAGGTCTTGGATGATGCAGTAGACACTAGAATGGTGTTTTACGGCCCACTCTAGATTCTTTCACTTATCTTGGGACAATCAGTTCTTGGATGGTAGAGGAAACTGAAGTACCAGAAGGCAAAAGACCCAATAGGGCATGAAGGGCTCATCTGGCACTTCTATTTATTCAAACCTCTCCATAGATCTAACTTACCTCTTTTTCAATATCTTTCATAATCAGTTCAATATCTGTCACAGTTTCTTTCTCTGAACTTTCACTTTCTTGTTTAATGTCTGTATCCATGTTTTCACCTGGTTGCTGGGGTGATTCGATGCTGATTATCTGGTTACTTCCTGAAGAGCCACATACTTTGTCATTGTCATTAGGTGTCAAATTTTCGCTATCCACCGTTATTGTTTCCTTTGGAGATTCACTATTTGATAACTCTTTTTGAGTTTCAAGCGGAATTCCGCAATATTTCAGGTCACCTGATTTAGGAAGGGAGTTTCCTTCACTTGATAAACTGACAGTTTGTAAACTTTGGTCACCGTGGCGACCACTTTGATTGACACTGTCATGTTGTATTTCTGAAGTCTGATGACTAGTTTGTTTACCAACGTGAAGATTAACCGAGTTCATTGCTGTATGTCCAACATCGATAGCAGACACTTCTGTCACATCACTTTTCTCTACAAATTCCTTAAATCCTGAGGACAAGTTCAACAGTCTGTCTGGATAACTTGGCTCTACTGTTACATTTCTACGGGAACTTTCCAAGGTGCTATATATTTTGTCAAGATTTAAACTCTGGGTTTCTGGCTGCATCAAGGGGCCACACATAGCTCCACTATCCTGACCCCCAAAATGAGCATGGCCATGGCTACCACCATATGCTAAATTTCCAACTGAAACAGGAAATCTGTTGAAGTCCTGATTACAGGTGGTTACAGGAAATTTTGGATATTCCTGTGGTTTCTCTAAGACAGCACCCCCATCTCCACTACTGACCGGAAACATGTGGGTTAACCTAGGACCACCATCTCCGGACATAGCATATGACCCATGCGGGGCAACCTGAGACAAGTGGTACTCTGGCACAGTTATTGTAGGTGGGTTTATGATTTGATTGGCTGTTGTTGTTTCCATACCAACCATTCTTTCACCACTTACAGGAACATTTCGTCTATCCATAACAAAGAAAGGTGGAGGTGGTGGCCAGAATCGGTCCTCCATTTTTTTGGATTGAGAATGGTTATATCCAACAACAGTAAAGAAAGGTCTGTAAAAGAATTAAAAAAAAAATTAATTAATGATTACTTTAAATTAATACACTATCAGGGGTGTCAAAGCTTTTTTGGGTAATGGGTCCATAGCCCAACGTTTTACTCTGTGCAGAAATATTCTTAGCATATAGATTTCCTGTTACGACTAAGTACAAGTAAGTGAAAAATATCAAACTATATCCAAGCTTATTTGATTTTCAATGGATTAGACGTAATTCACTGTCACAAACAGTCAGATTCTCACAGTATGTTAAAAACATGAAAACATGTCAAAATTTATTAACATTATTAGATTTTCTATGGGCAGCACTGTCAAATTTAAACACATTGACCCCGACAGTTTTGTGTTTGTGAACATCAGCACTGAATAAACATGAAATTTAAGAGCATTTTACCTTTAATTCACTGTCACAAATAGTGACCCAAATGTAAGGTTTTGGGGCATAGCCAGTGTATTAACGTGTACTTTTACCTCCTAAACTAGTAAACAAAAGCCGCAGAACGAAGTATACAGTTACTCCACAATCTAATTTTTATCCCAACTTGAAGAAACAGCTGAAACCCGAAAAGTAGGTCAACCATCATCATCATCTTTCAATCGACTGAGTAAAAAAACGAAACATCTCTATCAGCAAAATTGTGCACAAAACGATCTATTTGTCCTATCAAAACTGACTTGTTTTTAATTAGTGATATGAAGAACAGTTTATGCATTACCTTAAAAAGCTTAAATCAAACTTGTAAAACTATCAAGAACTCCAAAAACTTCAGCAACACTCCCATCATGGAGTCGGATCTTCCTTTGTGTCTGTTTCGTTTCGGTTACCTCCCTTGGAAAAATTAACGTACCATAATGTATTCAGTTCCTTCAGTAGTTTTACCAACATTGGCACAACAAATGCATTGGACTTCTAATTGGTATGATTCCAGGTAATTCGAAAAATAATGATTTTTTTGTTTGTAATTTGATTAAACTTCTTCGCATATCATGTGTAATTTATTTTATCTATTTTGATTCAGTCAGAGACATATGTCTCTGATTCAGTGATATTTCATTTGGCAACCAGAGGGGCCTGAAAGAAAAAGGGGAAGAGGAGAACGACTGAAAAAGAAAGAAACGCCGCGGCCGGATGAACCAGCTGGAACACAGAAAAAACAGCAGCGAAGGAAAGGCAAACATGGAAAGATAGCGTTACAGTCTTATGCGCCTTCTGGCAGGAGATACAAGATATTTCATCAGAATTTTTTTCCAGTATTCTCTTGGTTTCGAAAAAGTTTGAAAAATCTCAGGAACTTGTCTCCGACATAAACTGATAAAAACAGAGACATATAAATCCATTATATGGCCGATAAAACATAATTTCTTAATATGTTAAAATCATTCAATACTTTATAATCATTTTTGGTATATGTAAACTGATTCAAGATAATATTATCCCGATACTTCGTCAGAAACAGGTGCCCGGCGTGAAAGCCTAGAAAAAATTTAGCCATTTTCATATTAGGCGCTGTTTTATTATTTATTCATGACATCATTTGTGATATCACTAATTATAAAAATCGAATTCACAAAATAATAATTCCCATTTTTATCTATTGATATCGTTTGTTCTATTTTTTACAGACTGACCAATCAAATTTATTATTTATTTGTCAGGATCGGTACATTTTTATTGCACAAGGTTGCCATTTAGGTACTTTTTATCGTTACGTGTTTGATTTTGGTACAATTTTTATACAAAAAGTCAGAATTTATAGTACTTTTAATTAAAAAACTGTCAAAATTGAAAAAAAATCTGTCTAACTTGACCTTTTTATTTTATCCGACCGTTTATCCATTTTATGGTACAAATCCGTCGAATTGGCCAGCCTGTGGTCATATACCAGATAGTACCAATGTATATAAACAATAGCTTTTTTTAGAAAAAATTTAATGTTTCAGGATTTTTTTATTTATTTTTTTTTTTGTATCAAATATAGAATTTTGAAATATTGACGTGTTTTCTTCATTTTCCATTTCTTCGTTAATGAATTCAATTGAGTGATATCGCCGTAACTTGATCAATAATATTGTCATACCATTTTTTAAATGTATTTTATGATTAAATTTAAAAAATGGCATATGACAATATAAAAAAGAAGACATTCTAATTCATGATATAATAAATAAATGAACTTTGATAAGTCGCATGCGTGTTTTGCGCGGTGGACATATCGATATGTTTAGGCTGGCCAAACGCCTTCCCAGCCAATCAAAAAAGGGCAAAATTATTGGCCAAATAATAATTGTCTTATGTGAATAGCTGAAACAAATGCAAGCAATTGTATACTACGTCATTATGTGTGGTGATCATGAAATATATTTATCTGCACATATAGATACTGCGAAAAAACTTGGTCAAAATCAGTAAATGTAACAACATCACCATACAGATAAAATAACGACGCTTTAGATGGTTAGCCTGGTCATGTGATGAGAATGGCCAATTAAAGAGAATACTAAAAACAGATTTGAATTGGACACCACAGGGAAAAGAAAGCCTGGTAGACCTCGTACCACCTGGAGGAGAACCATTCAAGTAGAACTACAGGAGCTAGGATGCACCTGGGGGCAAGCTCAACATATGGCAAAGGACAGAGGCAAATGGAGGACGCTTGTTGATGCCTTATGTCCCATTGGGGATGAAGAGAGTTGAGTTGAGTAATGATGTTTAACGTCCCTGTCAAGAATATTTCACTTATATCGAGACGTATATTTCACTTATATCGAGACGTCGCCAGCTATAGGCGAAGGTGCAGAAATGTTGCCTATGAGTTGCGCTGATGGCGTTATACAGCAGGGTTCTTTAGCGTGCCAAGCATACCATGACACGGAACCTCGTTTATTTTAAGTTCCCATCCGAAAGAACCGTGACGTTCATTTCGAAATACCGAGTGCTTGGCCAAAGAACAGTCACTACCCACTTTCAAGTCTTGGGTCAGACCCGGTCGGGGTTCGAACCCACGACCTCCCACTTACGGAACAAGCACTCTACCAACTGAGCTACCGCAGTGGTGGGGATGAAGAGGATAAGTAAGTAATAGATACCGTACATGTATATCAATTACATATTATACAAGTGTTAATTTTACAGCACTAGACGCCCATTTCGGAATACAATACATCATCAGTAGTGCTTGTTTTCAATAAAGGGGAAATCAAATATCTAATTGAAGCACGTCTCATCACACCTCCATGGTCAAAGAATACAACATGGGAGATTTATCTGAGAAACGAGGATTAAACCCAGGAAGGGATCCGAGGAACCATGGTTGAAATCGAGGGGGTCTGAAAAAGCAGGGTTGCCATTAGGGTTCTCTTATATAAACGCATCAGGATTGACATTAGAGAGGCGCCGGATTTCAGAAGTAGGATTGAAATATGGGATCTGAGAAAGCATGATTGGCATCGAGGGGGGGGCGGGGGGGGGGGGGGCTGAGAAAGCAGGATTGACATTAGGGGATGTTCTTAAACTGTAAGATTGACATTAGGTAGCGATTCCAGACGTAGCTTTTAATTTGAATAAGCAGGCTTGGCAATAGGAAAGATTCTATGATAGCATTAGTAGGGAGTGATTTCAGAAAGTAGGATCGGTATTAGCATATGATCGGAAAAAGCAGAATTGCCATTATTTAGTGATCCTGGTCCCAGGATCGAAGCGTTATCTTGTTGAGTCTAAAGAACCGTGGACCATTTTTTCCATCAGGTAGTACTACTTTTTTTAATTTCGCGCCATTTCTGAAAAAAAATCTTATCTCGTCCGTCTTATCATAAGGTTAAACTCTTGTTTTAGAGCATACTGATAAGTACAGTACAAGACAGACCTGTCGAAAGTTCAACACTGATCTCACGAATTGGTCCTGAATCGACAGCTGATCTCGGAACCTCGTTAGCGATATCTCGACATCTTTTCGGCAGTTGATATATACATCTATATCACTGCATTTTCCCGATCACCATTAATCCATGTCTCGGTCACTCGGCAGCCGAGATTCGACTCCTTTTCGCTAGCTCTGTGTTAAACTTTGGACAGGTCTGTACTGTATAATGTGGCGATTATTGTGTGCAGGATTTAGTACCTTGGTATTTTTGTTAAGTTCAGGTCAAGTATTTATTTATTTATTTATTTATCCCGTCACAATATACAGTAAAACCTATATACAATTTAACAAGACTAGACATTGAACCTAAGAAATATTGATGGTCTTTTTAACGCTCATTTTGGTATAGAGCAAAGGAAATTATAAAGGGCAGGTGTTCGAACTCACAGCGGTGAAACGCATTGCACGTTTGAACGTTTAACTTTTCGGCAAACACAGTCATAACGGCACACTGGGCAAAATAGAATAAAATCGAATATATGCACGTTAATTTCAGGTACATTCGGTGCAGACACATGTGTAGATTATTTAGGTTCCCAGTGCCAGGAACGTGAAGTACAGGAAGTCGTCTGCAAAGATACAGCATCGGCGCCACAATTTTGTGCAAAGACATGTGGATTATGTCCGACGAACAAACCTAGCACTGGTGGGTGTGTCATGTTATTAAAATAGTGCATATATATTTAATTGATAATAAAGACTAGGTTATCCTAATGTTGCGGCCCTAATCTTGTCAAGGCCCTCAAAAAGTTTTATGGCCGTCATCACAGTATTGTCGATAAGTTTAATGTCTCTGTGTCCAGAATTGCCCTGAATATATTTGACGTCCCATAGTTCCACGTTCCTTTAAAACAATTTTGATTTGTGACACACATGGCGGATGTAGCTAGCTAAAAAGGAGGTGCTCACCCTTCCGGAGCACATGGCATCACTTCTCTGGTGGAAGTTCACGTGTCTAACCTAACTTGTCAGTTCCAAATTTTTACTTTGCTTCTGCATTGTGTTTCGGACATGGATTAGAATATCCCAATGCTCTCGAGCAATGATGGGGGGGGGGTGGGTGGGGCTAGGAGGCCGAGTGGTCTAAAGTGTAAGCGCCTCTCACTGCCTAGGTTCGAATCCCATTCGGATATATCCTAGTGTGAGAAAGATTGTCAGTTTGCTTGCCAAAGGATCTTAGAAATTACCGCCTCGATATACATGTAAGTCAAAGAATCTTGACTGTATGTTGACTTACTTCTGACATCGTCATAATTTTAGTTGACATAAAATTATCTCAACATGTCGACTTTCAAAACAGCTTGACAAGTTGAGATAATATCGTGAAAAGTTGAGATAAATAACACGACATGTCGAGATACTTATGTCGAGATATAGTTGTATTTACCATGACTAGTCGAGATAAGTATCTCGGCATGTTGT
Organism: Anadara kagoshimensis; assembly: GCA_021292105.1. Classification (NCBI taxonomy): domain Eukaryota; kingdom Metazoa; phylum Mollusca; class Bivalvia; order Arcoida; family Arcidae; genus Anadara; species Anadara kagoshimensis. Next base: position 25,798,629 of record CM037868.1, read on the forward strand.
GTTTTTTATCTCAACTTTTCATGATATTATCTCAACTTGTCAAGCTGTTATGTCGACATGTTGAGATAATTTTATGTCGATGTCAAAAATAAGCCACCAAAATGACTGGGCGTAAAACACCATTATCCACTCTACTCAATTATGGCCGACGGCTTCTTGAAAAATCAGTCCGGCGAGAAAGCCAGGATAAAGAAAGTCACAGCTCTCTAGTAAGTGAACTGACCCTCTTTCTCGCTCTAGGATCTGCCCGAGTCTGGACGGCGAGAGGCGGTGAGAGCGCTAAGCGCGTACTGTCGATCGGTCGGTCAATGAGGACTCCACCATCCATAGGGTTTTATTACTTTTGGTTAATTAAATCCAAATCATTGAAAATCGCTGGATGTTTATAGTAAGGGAAGCAAATTCCCGCCTTTTATTTGAAGTAAGTAATAAAAGAATTCTACCCGTGATAATACTGAAATACAAATAAAAACCCTACTTTTCAAAATATTTAAAACAGGATGGGCTGAATGTAAAACACTCTTTCTGTAGACTATAAACAAATAGGGCCTGTCATGCTCACCTGGCCTTTTTCAGTGAAACCGTACACATTAATATTGTTAAATTTCAATTGGAAGAAATGCAGTGCAGACCTGTCGGAAATTTAACACCGAGATTACGAAAAGAAGTCAAAGCTCGGTTGTAGAGTGGCTAAGATGGAAAGCAAGTGTCCAAAAAGCACCCCAGAGATACTAGTATACATATAGCAGTAACCGAAAAGTTATCGAGATCGAGCTAACGGGGGGGGGGGGGGGGGCGAGATTAGATGAGCTACCGATTTGGCACTAATTAGTTCGCTTAGTGTTAAACTTTCGACAGGTCTGTACTGTAGATCTATCGAATTTAGTTTCAAAAGATTTTCAATAAATTCACTAATATGAAGCCGTGTTTTCTGACCCATCAATAGTCTAAACTTGCAATAATATGATATAATATTTAAATTCAGCTGCAACTACGTCAGAATACCACGCTGTGACGTCAGTAAAATTGACAGGTGCCTGTGTTGATGTCTCTACCCAGTGTGATGATGTAAATGTTCTTGCAGCGATTTGTCAAGACAAGGAAACGGCTATGCAACTTTGTTTCAAAAGCTGCGGATTGTGCTGTAAGTGTAGTTACTTCCGGGTATGTGTTGTATTCAAAGGTCAAAGGTCAAGGGAACGACCGCCCCGATAAAAAATCAGGCTGTAGGAGGGTGTAGTTACTTCCGGTATGTGTTGTATTCAAAGGTCAAGGGAACGGCCGCCCGATAAAAATCAGACTGTGGGAAAGTGTAGTTACTTCCGGTAATGTATTTAAAGGTCAAGGGAACGGCCGCCCCAATACAAATCAGGCTGTGGGAAGGTGTAGTTACTTCCTGGCATGTGCTGTATTAAAAGGTCAAATGACGATAATGATGTCCTATATATATACATACATACATATATATATATATATATATATATAGTGACAATGATGTCATGCTATGATGGTGGTGTCAGATGATGATGATGATGATGATGATGATGATATAAAATGATAATGACATCAATGATGACATCCGAACACTATTTTTTCATTTCTAGCTGCACCCCAAACTAAAGTGACAACAGAAATGTCAACACTCAAATCAACAGTGAAAACTATTGTGACAACAACCATCCCAACGGTCAATACCAAAACAACCATGCCGACAGTGACAACAGCCAAATCAACAGTGACAACAACCAAACCAACGATGACAACAACCAAACCAACAGTGACAACAACCAAACCAACAATGACAACAACCAAACCAACAGTCAAGTCAACAGTGACAGCAACCAAACCAACAGTGACAACAACCAAACCAACAGTCAAGTCAACAGTGACAACAACCATGGCAACAACGGGTCAGATATGCTTTTAGGTCAATCTCTTGACATTCTAAACATGTACTCGACTACGCCCACTCTACCTCCCAAGATTTGTTACCCTTCAAATACATTTCATAACCTACATTAGAAATAACACGGGCGTCCCAATGATTTTATATAAACTCTGTAACGTTACTTCTTTAATTGCCAATTAAATTCAATTTGCTGTCTATTTGAAACAGAGAATACTTTGGCCATGCCTACACAATGTTAATTGTTTATTTGAAACAGATTATACTTTGATCACGCAAAAATCATGTTTCATGTTTATTTGAAACAGATTATACTATACAACGCCTTTATCATATTAGATATTTATTTGAAACAGATTATACTTTCACCACGCCTGCATCATAACATGTTTTATTTGAAATAGAGCATACTTTGACCACGCCTACACCATATTTCATGTTTATTTGAAACAGATTATGCTTTGACAACGCCTACATTATGTTAGATGTTTGTTTTAAACGCATCATACTTTGACCACGCCTAAATCATGTTTATTTGAAACAGATTCTTTATCATACTTAGAAAGTTATTTGAAACAGATTATATTTTTACCACGCCTACATCATAATAAATGATTATTTGAAAAAGATCATACTTTGAACACGCCTACATCATATCAAATGTTAATTCGAGACAGATCGTTCTTTGGCCATGCCTTCATCATATTTAATGTTTATTTGAAACAGATCATTCTCTGACCACGCCTACATCATCTAAAATGCGTATTTGAAACAGATCATACGTTGACAACGCCTACCTCTTATCAGATCATAACTTGAGTGCACCTACATTTAATGCAAATGTTTATTTGAAACAGATAATATTTGGCCACGCCTACATCATTTTAAATGTTAAGTTGGCCACGCCGGTTCATTATATTAAAGGTTTATTTGAAACAGATCATAACTTCAACACGCGGCCTACATCCAATTCAAATGTTTATTTGAAACAGACCATACTTCCATACTTTGGACACCCTTCATCTGTTTTTTGAAACAGATTATAACTTTAACACGCCTACATTTCATTCAAATATTTAGTTGGAACAAATCATTTATTTGAAGCAGATCATGCTTTGGCCACGCCTTCATCATATTTAAATAAATCATAATTTGACAACGCCTACATTATTTAAAATGTTTATTTGAAACAAATCATACTTTGACCACGCCTACCTCATATAAAATGTTTATTTGAAACAGATCATACTTTGACCACGCCTACCTCATATAAAATGTTTATTTGAAACAGATCATACTTTGACCACGCCTACCTCATATAAAATGTTTATTTGAAACAGATCATACTTTGACCACGCCTACATCTACCAATGTTCAACCCATGGCCACAACCCTAAAGACAATGTCACATGTAAGGATGATCTAGTGGACTGTTCAGACTACGGAGATACAACGTATGTTTGCTCGAGACCGTTCGAAACATGGGCCAGGAGAAATTGCGCTCAATACTGCGGATTCTGTAGTGAGTATAATCAGAGATACAGTACAGACCTGTCGAAAATTTTACCAATGACGAGAAAGAGTGGAAGCTCGGCCGCCGAGTGACCTAGATATATCTATAGTCAAACCTGTCTCTAAAAGCCACCCAAAGGAACCAGTAGAAGTGTCGTTTATGGACAGGTGACCTTTATATACAGGTTCAAATAATATGAATAAAGAACGATTGGGATAAAACTCTACTGGCCTTTATAAGCAGGTGGCTGTTATATAGAGGTGGCCTTTAAGGCAGGTTGGACTGTACCGTAGTAAATGGCCAAGAAAATGCTATGAGATAAATAGCAGTTGTTGAAAAGATTTCAGATATAGCTAACGAGGGCCTTTTGACAGACCCGTACTGTATTTTACATTTAATCTGGTTGGTTAGTGGTTTTCATTTGAAAGCTTCCGTAATCATGATTGAATTTCGCCATTTGTCAATAGACTCCTTTCACATAAGTGTGAGTTTTAATCCCGCTCAGACCATATGTGGGAAAGTGAATTTTCCTTGCCGTTGGCCTTTACTGATTTACCTGGTATCAGTAAAATGGACTGGGGGAGTGGTACGCTTGTCTGCGGCGTACTGACTATGTGAGCTAGCACGTTTTAGTCGCCCTGAGTGCGCGCTAGTACAAGGCAGACCATTCAACGCACTCGCACTCCACATGCATACACAAAATTGTTGATAGATTACCGGTAATACATAGCGATTAATAAAATAGTTCTCGTCGCGAATAGCTGAAAAATTGCTGATGCGACGTTGAGCAACATTCAACCAACCAACCTTTTACATAAGCCTATAAAATATCTGTCCATGACAATATTTGATGTTTTACCTTATTTCTTAGTTATAATCTATGAGGATGCTGTCATTTTCATCAACCATTTTCATTTTAATATTGGCTAAAAAAAAGTCCTACAATAGCCAGGGGCGTAGAAAAGAACCAATTGACGTATCGCTGGCCACGCCTTTAATGTTCCGACACTAGCCACCATACCAGAGCAGCGTCACGGCAACTAATGACGTATTAGTGTCAGTGACGTCATTAAGGTAGTCATACTATGGTGACGTCGTCGTTTTGTGCGTACGGTCGAAATGTCAGATTTGACGTCTTTTTTATCTATGACGTCACGAATGTGTGGTCTTCGGCGCCTACAGAATTTGGGCGGGAACGCTGTTATGATATTATTCAGTAGAATAATTTTCTGCATTCTTTAAAGATTAGAATTCACAATATAAATTCTGTGCACTATTTTTAAGAAGAAAATGTATATTGTACATAACGGAAATTAGGTAGATCTACACTGTTGAGAGTACTATTCTAAATAATTGAAAGATTTGAGTACATTGTTTAAATTATGAAGACGGTATTTTAAATGCCGCTTTATATTGTTTTTTTTTCTGTGATTTTAAATACAAATAGTAGGACACAAACTGACGATTCTTCAATCAACATACTATTTGGTAATTTTTCTCGGTGTCAAATTTTAGCAGTTAGACTATGCTCTTGTATGCGTTTCATTCAGCGACCTAGAATCAAGAACGCTTCATCAATGTACAGTACCGTAACTAGGCCCTTAAATAAACCGAGGCAAGAATCGAAGATCAAATCATATATAACTAGAAAAACTGTGAGCCACAAGCTCACAAAAAATACCACCCCCCCCCCGCTCCCAAAAATCCATCGATCAAATTTTTTAAATAGGAGGTGCAAATCTACATTATATCACAAAGATTGTGTGAAAGTTTCATGAAAATCCATTGAAGGGTTTAGGAGGAGTTGCGGATAAGAGATAGGTACCCTATGGTGTAACGGAAGGACGGACTGACACCCCTATCACTATATACCCCCCCCCTTTTTTTAGCGGGGTGTATAATAACATATAGTATCAACAGTCTCAAGGGTTTTTAAGGGTATTATAATAAAGTATGACAGGAAAGCTCAAAACTAGACCAGCTGTTGTAAAAAAGTGTGATGGTTTTGTGCCATAAAAACAAGATTAACCACACCACTAAACCTCGCAATCCAGCTTAGAGGATAGTTTAAAAGCTTAAATTGTGTGTAGGCAGGTATCAGAAAAAATAGGTTAATCATTTAAGTTAGCTGGATTTTTCAGAATATTTTTGCGTTTTGCAGAGAATGGTTGCTCGCTGCTGCACTACCCAACGGACAAAGTCGCTTAAAGCTCAAACCATTCGTTCGTTCTGGGTCTTCTTTAGCCATTTTTGTAATTCCTGGTCAAATGATCCTAGATCTGGCAATTCGTTTTGGAACTTTTGCTTTATGTCTGCAATTATATCAGCATTTAACTGAAACGCCTGCCTTGTTCATTTTAGGAACTTTGTAGCTTTTACTGGGTAAAAATAAAGTGACGCTCGTCATCATTTAAGGGTTCTGCGAATTCCGATCTATTTATGTAAAACTGTGGGTCAAGTTTCTCTTTAACAGTTAAACCCAAAATATCACTTCTGTGCGGAAAAGTACTTGGTTAATTTTTTTACCGAGGCAGTTGCCTCGGTTGCCTCATAGGTAGTTACGGTACTGATGTATACGAATCCCCTTTCCACTTTAACTGATCTGTGTTGGGTAACGGTTGCTATGGGTTTCTATGGGTGACAGACCATAGTAAATTTAAGTTGGTTTTGTTTTGCACAGCCAAATGGCTCACAATCAGTGTTTTTGTTTATTTCTTAATACCAAACGAAAAACATTGAGTTCATAATAGTATCCTAAAACATTATTGGTAACCTCTTAGGTAAGGAATGAGGATTGTTTCAGGATTGTGATGCAATTTTATGAAAAAAGTAGCATGACGACCCCCTATTTTTTGTCTCCGAAAATTAAACTTATATATTCATGTGCAATATATGTGAAAATCAGGGGTTGTTTTCGACTTAGTTTTTTTGAAAATCTACAAATTAACGAAAGGGTGTTACTTTTAGTTTTCCGGAAATTTAACAGTCTATCTTGATAGGTGGCGCTGTAGAAAAATACCACGTGACCGGAAGTAAAATTCCATTGGTCCAAATAATCTTCATGACATAATGGTTAATTTAAATGCAAGAGACTTTTGGTTTCTAGGCATGACAAAAAATTATTAAAGCTTATTTGTTGATAACAGTAGTTATACTTTGATCATTTTATGTCGCGAAAATGGCCACCAGGTGGCGCTTCAGAACTTCTTAAACAAGCCGAATACCTGCCCTGAAATTTTGGCATGTTGAATGGTTTGATGCCCATGTACAACATATCATAATTTAAATATGTGTTTTCAGGCGATTTGTAAAGTATGGAACAACCTTAATTACGTTCTGGTGACATCTGAGCCTAATATTTATTTTTTAATTATATACAAGTAAATAGTTTAAAAAAAACTTATAAATTTAAAGCATACCAAGTCCCATGATAAGCATTGCCAAAAAGGCAACCGAAAACTCAAAATTCAAACCGAATTTTGCATAATACAGTTAAACAAATTGAAGAACTTAGTATCGAGCTCAAGTTTTACTCTAAGAACCATTAGCAAATCAACTTGGGTTAAAGATATGCGCATCTCCTATCAATGTTGATACTTCGTTCCAGGTTTCATGAACCCTGAACAGTGCTTCATGGTTTTAGAGAATTTGCGCAGGTAGATCGAACTGCGCCCAGTACTACGGATACTGTAGTGAGTACATATGGTTCACTGGGGTAGATCGAACTGCGCCCAGTACTGCGGATACTGTAGTGAGTACATAATGTTCACTAGGGTAGATCGAACTGCACTCAGTACTGCGGATACTGTAGTGAGTACATAAGGTTCACTAGGGTAGATCGAACTGCGCCCCGTACTGCGGATACTGTAGTGAGTACATATGGTTCACTGGGGTAGATCGAACTGCGCCCAGTACTGCGGATACTGTAGTGAGTACATAATGTTCACTAGGGTAGATCGAACTGCACTCAGTACTGCGGATACTGTAGTGAGTACATAAGGTTCACTAGGGTAGATCGAACTGCGCCCAGTACTGCGGATACTGTAGTGAATACATAATGTTCACTAGGGTAGATCGAACTGCACTCAGTACTGCGGATACTGTAGTGAATACATAAGGTTCACCAGGGTAGATCGAACTGCGCCCAGTACTGCGGATACTGTAGTGAATACATAATGTTCACTAGGGTAGATCGAACTGCACTCAGTACTGCGGATACTGTAGTGAGTACATAAGGTTCACTAGGGTAGATAGAACTGTGCCCAGTACTGCGGATACTGTTGTGAGTACATAAGGTTCACTAGGGTAGATAGAACTGCGCCCAGTACTGCGGATACTGTTGTGAGTACATAAGGTTCACTAGGGTAGATCGAACTGCGCCAGTACTGCGGATACTGTAGTGAGTACATATGGTTCACTGGGGTAGATCAAACTGCGCCCAGTACTGCGGATACTGTAGTGAGTACATAAGGTTCACTGGGGTAGATCGAACTGCGCCCAGTACTGCGGATACTGTAGTAAGTACATAAGGTTCACCGGGGTAGATCGAACTGCGCCCCGTACTGCGGATACTGTAGTGAGTACATATGGTTCACTGGGGTAGATCGAACTGCGCCCAGTACTGCGGCTACTGTAGTGAGTACATAAGGTTCACTGGGGTAGATAGAACTGCGCCCAGTACTACGGATATTGTATTTAGTACATATGGTTCACTGGGGTAGATCGAACTGCGTCCAGTACTGCGGCTACTGTAGTGAGTACATAAGGTTCACTGGGGTAGATCGAACTGCGCCCAGTATTGCGGCTACTGTAGCGAGTACATATGGTTCACTGGGGTTGATCGAACTGCACTCAGTACTGCGGATACTGTAGTGAGTACATATGGTTCACTGGGGTAGATCGAACTGCGCCCAGTACTGCGGCTACTGTAGTGAATACATAAAGTTTACTGGCAGTTGCGTACGGTAGCCAACACAAAAACGCAGTTGCGTGCACATGCATTTACTGCAATGAGATTTTTTTGGACGTAAAATACCATTCAGTCAATCCATATTGTTGTTTTTTTAAACAGATCATCATACTTTGACCACGCCTACATCTACCACCATCCTACCAATGGTTACCACAAACGTTCCCACCTCCACGACTAGGCTGCCAATGGCTACTACACAAGGACCGTGTAAGGACATGGTACGAAACTGTCAACACTACGGAACATATTATTGTTCGGGGAAATATGAAACATGGGCTAAATTGTACTGCGCCCAGTACTGCGGATACTGTAGTGAGTACATAAGGTTCACATGGGGTAGATCGAACTGCTCCAAGTACTGCGGATACTGTAGTGAGTACATAGGGTTCACTGGGGTAGATCGAACTGCGCCCAGCACTGCGGCTACTGTAGTGAGTACATAAGGTTCACTGGGGTAGATCGAACTGCGCCCAGCACTGCGGCTACTGTAGTGAGTACATAAGGTTCACATGGGGTAGATCGAACTGCTCCAAGTACTGCGGATACTGTAGTGAGTACATATGGTTCACTGGGGTAGATCGAACTGCGCCCAGCACTGCGGCTACTGTAGTGAGTACATAAGGTTCACTGGGGTAGATCGAACTGCGCCCAGCACTGCGGCTACTGTAGTGAGTACATATGGTTCACTAGGGTAGATCGAACTGCGCCCAGCACTGCGGCTACTGTAGTGAGTACATAAGGTTTACGGGGGTAGATAGAACTGCGCCCAGTACTGCGGATACTGTAGTGAGTACATAAGGTTCACTGGGGTAGAACGAACTGCGCCCAGTACTGCGGCTACTGTAGTGAGTACATAATGTTCACTGGGTTAGATAGAATTGCGCCCAGTACTGCGGCTACTGTAGTGAGTACATAAGGTTCAATGGGGTAGATCAAACTGCGCCCAGTACTGCGGCTACTGTAGTGAGTACATAATGTTCACTGTGGTAGATCGAACTGCTCTCAGTACTGCGGCTACTGTAGTGAGTACATCACTGGGGTGGATCGAACTGCGCCCAGTACTGCGGCTACTGTAGTGAGTACATAAGGTTCACCGGGGTAGATCGAACTGCGCCCAGTACTGCGGCTACTGTAGTGAGTACATAAGGTTCACTGGGGTAGATCGAACTGCGCCCAGTACTGCGGCTACTGTAGTGAGTACATAAGGTCCACGGGTGTAGATCGATGTGCCGATACTTTAGTGACATTTTCATAAATAATACGTTAGTACTCTGTATAACTACAATGTACTAGTATATAATTATTATTTGTCTCAAGCGACTTTCTGAAGTAAAAAATGATATATTCGTTAGATAGCTGGCATTGTCAAGATATAAATGTAATAAAATCAATAATTTATGGAACCAATCACGTTTTTGCAAGAAATGTAATTGTTATTGACACCAATACCGGTACACACATACACGAGAGAGAGAGAGAGAGAGAGAGAGAGAGAGAGAGAGAGTTATTTTGTGAATTTGAAAAAGGTTCATCCCAAATGAACTGTGAACGAGAACTGTTTGCAGTCGATTTTGACGTATTAAGATTAGTAGTACCTCTAACTGCTGAATCCTGCTCGCACCGATTTCTATTGTTGGTTTGGGAAAGCTTGTCAAATGGCAAATGGTTTTCTCGGGGCCAGTTCGCTCACCGAAGAACGGTGGTTTTTTCTGAGCATGCTGATTTTCCCTGGACCAGCTCGCTTTCTAAACTCGGTGTTTTTCTCTGGACCAGTTCGGTCACCGAAGAGCAGTGGTTTTTTTCTGACCACTCGGGGCCAGTTCGCTCACCGAAGAACGGTGATTTTCTCTGAGCACGCTGGTTTTCTCGGGACCAGATCGCTTTCTGAACTAGGTGGTTTACTCTGACCACCCTGGTTTTCTCGGGCCCAGTTCGCTCGCCGAAGAACGGTACTTTACTCTAAGCACGCTGATTTTCCCTGGACCAGTTCGCTTTCTGAATTAAGTGGTTAACTCTGACCACTAGTTTTCCCCGGACCAGTTCGCTTTCGAGATTCCGAAATTTCTCTGACCAGTTCGCTTACCAAAACAAGTGCTTGGTACTCCGGTTTTCTCTACACCAGCATTATTTTATATCTTTTTGTAGTTTCTACTTTACCCAGTACACATATGACGACAACGCGGTATTTACCAACAACAGTGAGGACTACTGCAGCAGCCAGTACATGTACTGATAGTACTGATATTAATTGTAATGATCCACAGGTACATAGTGTGGTATGTTTAGACCCGGTCACGGCCACCATGTGCCCTAAAACTTGTGGCAAATGCGGTACGTGTATGTCTATATTTCTAACATTATATTCGCGGGTTTTTATTTCAACGAAGCCACGGCCAATATGTGCCTTAAAACTTTTAACAGATGTGGTACGTATATGTTTGTTAGTCTGACATTATATTCGTGGGTCTTTATTTTCACGAAGCCACGACCAGCATGTGTGCTAAAACTTGCGGCATATGTGGTACGTGTATGTCTGTATTTCTGACATTATATTCGCGGGTCTTTATTTTCACGAAACCACGGCCAGCATGTGCCCTAAAACTTGTGACAGATGTGGTACGTATATATATGTCTGTATTTCTGACATTGTATTCGCTGGTCGTTATTTTCACGAAGCCACAGCCAGCATGTGTCCTTAACTTGTGACAGATGTATTACGTATATGTCTGTATTTCTGACATTATATTCGCGGGTCTTTATTTTCACGAAGCTACGACCAGCATGTGTCCTTAACTTGTGACAGATGTATTACGTATATGTCAGTATTTCTGACATTATATTCGCGGGTCTTTATTTTCACGAAGCCACGACAAGCATGTGTCCTAAAACTTGTAACAGATGTGGTACGTATATGTCAGTATTTCTGACATTATATTCGCGGGTCTTTATTTTCACGAAGCCACGACAAGCATGTGTCCTAAAACTTGTAACAGATGTGGTACGTATATGTCAGTATTTCTGACATTATATTCGCGGGTCTTTATTTTCACGAAACCACGGCCAGCATGTGCCCTAAAACTTGTGACAGATGTGGTACGTATATATATGTCTGTATTTCTGACATTGTATTCGCTGGTCTTTATTTCCACGAAGCCACAGCCAGCATGTGTCCTTAACGTGTGACAGATGTATTACGTATATGTCTGAATTTCTGACATTGTATTCTCTGGTCTTTATTTTCACGAAGCCACAGCCAGCATGTGTCCTTAACTTGTGACAGATGTATTACGTATATGTCTGTATTTCTGACATTGTATTCGCTGGTCTTTATTTTCACGAAGCCACAGCCAGCATGTGTCCTTAACTTGTGACAGATGTATTACGTATATGTCTGTATTTCTGACATTGTATTCGCTGGTCGTTATTTTCACGAAGCCACAGCCAGCATGTGTCCTTAACTTGTGACAGATGTATTACGTATATGTCTGTATTTCTGACGTTATATTGGCGGGTCTTTATTTTCACGAAGCCACGGCCAGAATGTGTCATAAAACTGGTAACATATGTGGTACGTATGTGTCTGTATTTCTGACATTATATTCGCGGGTCTTTATTTTCACGAAGCCACGGCCAGCATGTGCCCTAAAACTTGTGACAGATGTGGTACGTATATATATGTCTGTATTTCTGACATTGTATTCGCTGGTCTTTATTTTCACGAAACCACGGCCAGCATGTGCTCTAAAACTTGTGACAGATGTGGTACGTATATATCTGTATTGCTGACATTATATTCGCGGGTCTTTATTTTCACGAATCCACGGCCAACAAGTGCCCTAAAACTTGTAACAGATGTGGTACGTATATGTCTATATTGCTTACATTATATTCGCGGGTCTTTATTTTCACAAATCCACGGTCAGCATTAGTCCGGAAACTTGTGGCAGATGTGGTACGTATATGTCTGTATTGCTGACATTATATTCGCGGGTCTTTATTTTCACGAAGCCACGGCCAGCATGTAACAGATGTGGTACGTATATATATGTCTGTATTTCTGACATTGTATTTGCTGGTCGTTATTTTCACGAAGCCACAGCCAGCATGTGTCCTTAACTTGTGACAGATGTATTACGTATATGTCTGTATTTCTGACATTGTATTCGCTGGTCGTTATTTTCACGAAGCCACAGTCAGCATGTGTCCTTAACTTGTGACAGATGTATTACGTATATGTCTGTATTTCTGACATTGTATTCGCGGGTCTTTATTTTCACGAAACCACGGCCAGCATGTGCCCTAAAACTTGTGACAGATGTGGTACGTATATATATGTCTGTATTTCTGACATTGTATTCGCGGGTCTTTATTTTCACAAATCCACGGTCAGCATTAGTCCGGAAACTTGTGGCAGATGTGGTACGTATATGTCTGTATTGCTGACATTATATTCGCGGGTCTTTATTTTCACGAAGCCACGGCCAGCATGTAACAGATGTGGTACGTATATATATGTCTGTATTTCTGACATTGTATTCGCTGGTCGTTATTTCCACGAAGCCATGGTCAACATGCCAACATTACGGGAAAATGTGAACTGATATCATTCTATATCCAGTGGAAATAATTGTTGTGCACAATAATGTTAGTAGTATCGAGTGGTACAGCGGTGGATCTAATTGGCGTTTATAATACTATGCTTTAACTTACATTGTCATGCAAAGCACACTGCAGAAAGGTAACCATAACGCGTTACTAAGCATTGGTAAATCCCGATATTCTCTATAGCTGCTATCAGAACGCATTTTAAAAATATTATTTTTGTAATTTTTTTTAATTTTTTTTTATTTTACAATTGATATGTATTTTGTTTAAATTTATTCATTCTTGAATAGATACCACCAGGGTGTCTGAAAAAGATTCTGTCTTTTTTAAAATATTTATTTATTTATTTTTATTATTTTTTGTAGTTGAGCCCTGCCATGATGACCCCAGAACAAACTGTCAAGATCCTGATGTAAAATCCTTTGTCTGTCTAGATCAAGAAACTGCCAGCAAACTCTGTCCTAAAGCATGCAATGTGTGTAGCAAACAAAGTACGTACACTCATAAAAAATTGTGACCTTGACCTTTGACCTCAACATTCAAATTTATTGCCAAATCATAAATATATATGAGTTTCATTTATCACTTGCTTTTGGATACAACACATTCTTCTTCACATTTATAATTTTTTTTATTTCAATATAATTAAAATCCTTGTTATATTTTAATATAATTGAACTCTTCTTTGTGTCAGACATTTTGATTGGTCAGATCTTTTCCGTTACGTTTGCATGCATGGATTGACGTCATTTTGTTTTTAATTTTAATGAAACTAGGAACAAAATACATTACAGGCCCATCAGATGTTTAACACTAACCTAACGAATTAACACCAAAAATGGCAACATTTTGTTTGTTATATCCCAGCGGCTTTCTGCGGCTGCTACTTACCCCCAGTGGCTGACAAGTTGACAGATAGCTGGTTGATTGAATGCTGCTTAACGTGGCATCAACAATTTTTCAGCTATTCGCGACGAGAACTAATTTATTAATCTCTATGTATTCATTTATGAACAATTTTGTGCATGCATGTGAAGTGCGAGTGTGTTGTATGGTCTGCCTTGTACCTTGTACTAGCGCGCACTCAGGACAACTTTAACGTGCTAGCTCACAGAGTCAGTACGCCGCAGACAAGCGTAACACTCCCCCGGTCCATTATACTTATACCAGGTGAATCAGTAAAGGCCAACAACAAGGAAAATTCATTTTCCAACATGTAGTCTGAGCGGGACTCGAACTCACAGCGGTGAGATTCTGGATTCGAAGACTAACGTCTTATTCATTAGGCCACCGCGGCCTCGAGACGACAATAGCAGGTGCCGAAAACTTGCCATGTATAGCTAATGTTGTGACGAAATGGGCAGCTGATTTTGGTACTAATTCGCTAGCTCAGTGTTAAACATCCGGCAGGTCTGTACTGGATATTTCTGTCACTTTGACACATTAGGATGTCGATTTCACGATATAAGTTAAACAAGCTTGAAATTAACAAGTAGCTTGAAATTGACACCCTTAAATTTTCACATAATTAACTGTCTTTTGTTTGATTTATTTTTCAGTTTATAATGTGCCGATTGTGGGGTAGATGCTAAAGAGAATCTAAAAATAAAAAAACTTAAATACATGTAGTAAAAATATATGACATCTTGCTTTGCTGTTTCTTATTGCCACGTCACATTTGGGTCGCAGTGGCCGAATGGTTAAAATCGCCGTTTACGGGATCAATTCAATTCTCGAATCCCTTTTCCAAGTGTGAGAAAGTTTGTCAGTTCGCTTACCGAAAGTAGTTGGTTTCCTCTCAGGTTTCCTCTTCCATCCAAGAACTGACCGCTTCAATATAAGGGTACAAGTGTATGAACAACGTTGGTTGTTGGTTGGTTGAATGTTGCTTAACGTCGCATCAGCAATTTTCCAGCTATTCGCGACGAGAACTATTTTATTAATCTCTATGGATTAATCTATGAACAATTTTGTGTATGCGTGTGAAGTGCGAGTGTGTAGTATGGTCTGCCTTGTACTAGCGCTCACTCATGGCGACTTTAACGTGCTAGCTCACAGAGTCAGTACGCCGCAGACCCCCAGTCCATTATACTGATACCAGGTGAATCAGTAAAGGCCAAGGGCAAGGAAAATTCACTTTTACAAGGAAAATTCACTTTCCCACATGTGGTCCGAGTGGGACTCGAACTCACAACGGTGAGAGACCCTGGATTTGAAGAATGACGTCTTATCCATTAGGTCACCGCAGCCTCTGTGTATGAACAACGCATGTACAAAGAGAAAAATCTTGACTGAAGCATAAAACCTCATTACTCACCTCTACTTCGACACCAAAGTCGTGTTTCCTTCTGTCTTTTGTCATCCTAAAATTTAAAAAATAAAAGCTAAAACAAAAACAGTGTGCGAGGCCGGGTGCTCCGGAAGGGTAAGCACCTCTTATTTAGCTAGCTACATCCACAATGGGTGTATTGTGGGTGTAATTAAAATTGGAAATGCAAGTAACATGAATCTGTTAGACGCCGAAAATATCCAGAGTAATTTTGGATAAAGAGACTTCGTGCTTATCAACAATATTGATAAGACGGCCAAAAACTTTTTGAGGTCCCTGATAAGCCTAGGCTTGCAATATCCTTGTGACAACAATTTGTTTTTAAGCAGCTTGTTAAAATTCCTGTAGTGGGGACAAACTTTACCATATCATATATGAATTAAACAAATACACATAAGCAAGAGAAGCAGACATATTGTTGCATAAAAAAGGAAACTTAATAGACACAGGGGCCAGTTTCATAATAAAATTTTAAAAAATACCGATAAGTATATAAAAAAGAGTAAAGGGGAACAACGAATCAGATCTTTCACTTGTAGGTGCTCCGACAAAACTCTACATTACTTTTTTAATTTGTGTCCGATCATCGTTATCTTGGTGTCATTTTGTTCCCAGATAAATATTCTTTAAGTTGGCATTCAATTTTTGGACATAGTTTAAAATTTTAATAAAATGTTCAAACGGAAAACACAGAAAAACAGTGTAATTTTGCCCGATGTAGCTAAGCCCGTCCATGTAAAAGTAGCTTAAAATTCGCATTACGCTCATGTTTTTCACTACCAGCGTCCGTGTCAACTACAAATGCTGATGTGGATCGAAGAACTAAATAAAAAGTAATAGATTTCAAAGGTAACCGTTACTCACTTCTAAATCTACAAGCTATTATATCCTATTTTGTTCCAACACGGACCAACTTTCCTCTATCATGCCTCCATCTTGTTATTATATATGCAGTTATTTTAAGCTGCGATTTGATTGGTTAAAAATATTTCACCCCCTCCGTTGGCATTTGTAGAATTATGTCAATGTATCAAACTTTCTATCAAAATGACTTTATACTGATTTATACTTAAAAAAGAAAGATCAAATAAGTTAATGTAAATTCATTTTCTTAAATTTTCATAAACACAGAGTAGATTGAAATATTTTTAACCAATCAAATAACAGCTATAACACATGCGCGGTACATGCTTTATGTATGAGCTCAAAATGGAGGCATGATAGAGGAAAGTTGGTCCGTGTTGGAAAAACATAGGATATAATAGCTTGTAGATTTAGAAGTGAGTAACGGTTACCTTTGAAATTTATTGCTTTTTATTTAGTTCTTCGATCCACATCAGCATTTGTAGTTGACACGGACGCTGGTAGTGAAAAACATGAGCGTAATGCGAATTTTAAGCTACTTTTACATGGACGGGCTTAGCTACATCGGGCAAAATTACACTGTTTTTCTGTGTTTTCCGTTTGAACATTTTATTAAAATTTTAAACTATGTCCAAAAATTGAATGCCAACTTAAAGAATATTTATCTGGGAACAAAATGACACCAAGATCACGATGATCGGACACAAATTAAAAAAGTAATGTAGAGTTTTGTCGGAGCACCTACAAGTGAAAGATCTGATTCGTTGTTCCCCTTTACTCTTTTTTATATACTTATCGGTATTTTTTAAAATTTTATTATGAAACTGGCCCCTGTGCTTAATAGATATGTTGCAGTCATCACGTTTGTCATACAGCTTTTGTCAAAATATATACATTTGATCTTGTAAAACACACTGAATTTACTTTCGATCTTCTCCATCATCTGGACATACATTCAACAGTTTAGTATTATGAAACATAACTTTTCATCAAATTTGACATGCCGCAATCCGATATTAATTTCCAATAAACAAAGTCTTGTGAAGTTTTTCATGGAAATACCAAAAACTCGTCAGGACATTAAGTCAAAACAATAATGGGCATGATCATTTTGTATTTCCATCATCGTGAAATGGAAAACATGTTTCACTGTCTTTCAGTACTATCAGGGCTTTTATTTGTTTTTTGGTTTGTTTTCGTATGTGGGAGGTCCTAGGTTTAAACCCCAGCCAGGTTCTAACCAAGACTTAAAAATAGTTAGTACCCGTTTTTTCGCCAAGCACGCGATATTTAGAAATGAAAGTCACGGGGTCGTTCAGAAGAGACATGTCATGACCGGCGTAGGTGAAGTAGCAGAAATCTTTTACCTTTGCCGTGTGTTCAGGGCAAATGTGCATGGAGGGTTTAATTTACTAATTTTAATTTTGGCCCCGAACACACTGCAAAGGTCAAGATTTCTGCTACTTTACCTATATATGGTAACATCTGGATATAAGTGAAATATTCTTGACTGGGGCGTAAAACCCCTTTCAATCAATCTCTTTTGGAACTACAGTACAGGCCTGTCCACAGGGGCCAGTTTCATAATAAATTTAAAAAATACCAATAAGTATATAAAAAGACGTTTTTCTGTGTATTTTATTAAAATTTTAAGTTATGTCCAAAAATTTAATGTCAATTTAAAGAATATTTATCTTGGAACAAAATGACACCAAGATCACGATGATCGGACACAAATTAAAAAAGTAATGTAGAATTTTGTCCGAGTACCTACAAGTCAAAGATCTGATTCGTTGTTCCCTTTACTCTTTTTTATATACTTATGGGTATT
Organism: Anadara kagoshimensis; assembly: GCA_021292105.1. Classification (NCBI taxonomy): domain Eukaryota; kingdom Metazoa; phylum Mollusca; class Bivalvia; order Arcoida; family Arcidae; genus Anadara; species Anadara kagoshimensis. The sequence goes on from CM037868.1 coordinate 25,816,649, forward strand.
TTTTAAATTTATTATGAAACTGGCCCCTGTAGGCCTGTCGAATGTTTAACGCTAAGGTAATGAATCAGTGCCGAATAGTCAGCTCATTCTGGTCTCTCGTAAGTTCCGCTTCTATTTTGGAAGCTGCTATTTACCTCTTTGCAGCTTCTCAGGCACTAGTAATCATGTTCCTGTCACTTGATAGCCAAGCTTCAACTCCTCTTCATTATCTCTATGTTAAACCAAATAAGCCAAGTTTTGGAAAGACAGAGAAAACTTGAGTACATGTAGAAAACAACTGATCTTCGGCTAGCTAACTTATAAACTTTCTCACACTATTATCTACTCCTAGTGCTCTTCAAACCTAGGAAGCAAGAGGCTCCAATCCCAAAATTAACCGCCTCAATATAAGTGATAGAATCTTGAGTAGGGCCCAAAACTCCATAACACCAAAATATAAGCGAGAGAATCTTGACTGATGGGTAAAACATCATTACTCTATCTACTTCATCACCCAAAATTGACAGCCTCAATATAAGTGAAAGAATCTTGAGTAGGGCGCAAAACTCCATCACGCCATCATCAAAGAACTGACCGCCTAATTATAAAAGGAAGAATCTTGACTGGTGTGTAAAATACCATTACACCACTCCACTATCCCAAAATTGACAGCCTCCATGTAAGTGAAACAATCTTGAGTGAGGCGCAAAACTCCATAACACCATTATAAAGGAATTGACCGCCTAAATATAAGGGAGAGAATCTTGACTGGTGTGTAAAATACCATTACACCACTCCACTATCTCAAAATTGACAGCCTCAATATAAGTGATAGAACCTTGAGTAGGGGGCAAAACTCCATCATACCATCATCAAAGAACTGACTGCCTAAATATAAGTGAGAGAATCTTGACTGGTGTGTAAAATACCATTACATCACTCCACTATCCCAAAATTGACAGCCTCCATGTAAGTGAAACAATCTTGCCTAGGGTGCAAAACTCCATAACACCATCATAAAAGAATTGACTGCCTTAATATAAGTGAGAGAATCTTGATTGGTGTGTAAAATACCATTACTCCACTCCACTATCCCAAAATTGACAGCCTCAATATAAGTGAAAGAATCTTGACTGAGGCATAAAACTTCATTACTGCATTCTTTTAATATTTGCCTCCTTGTCTGTGAAACAAAAACTTCAAGCACCTTTCGAAAAGCGGCACTTTTGTGGGGATTCAAGGGCATCAAAGTAGTGAACTAAATTGTATTATGAAAGTATTATGAAAGAAAATCAATTTTTGAGAGAAATACAATGGCATTTTTACCTGTGTGTGCAGGTTTCTCAACCAATCAAATTAACTGTTATATAAATGAGGTGTAATAATTTATTTTATTTACTCCTAACATTTAATTTCAAGAACAATCTTCAAAAGTTAACCTTTGACCCCAGGTCACGTGACATGGTGACATTATTTGTTCGTTTTATTGATCTTCAAAAAATGATATGAAAATTTACCAAGTCATGTCCTACAATTTGATACCCAAGTCTTTTTACTTTGGAGCATTTACAAAATTTATGCAGTTCCATAACAAAATGCACATATGACTCATAAAATTTACCAAATTTGTCCAAACTGCAAAAGGTTTATACATGTACCAATTTATGTAGAAAAAACTGGCTCATATTAATTAATAAACACTGCCAAAATAATATTGACAAACTATAGTTTGCAAAATGCCACATCAAGTTTTTATTTTTCTTTATCTATCACAAAGAACTAGAAGGGATGTAGATAATGGTTTGTCGGCTGTGATTTGTGTTGGTTCTGCCATTAAATTTTGACAGGAACTTGGTTTCTGAAGGCTGGTTAAATTTAAACTCGAACTCAGAATCAAAATTTGTTTCTAACTCAAGGAATGGAATATCCCCCACCTTTCACAAAGAACTAGAAGGAATGTAGATAATGCTTTGTTTGTGTTGGTTCAATTTTGACAGGGACTTGGTTTACTACAGCTGGTTCAACTTCCACTGGAACTCAGGTTTACTCAAGGTTGGTTTCTAAGTTGAGGAATGCAATATCCAATATCCCCCACCTTTCACAAAGAACTAGAAGGAATGTAGATAATGCTTTGTTGCTGAGGTTTGTGTTGGTTCAATTTTGACAGGAACGTGGTTTACTACAGCTGGTTCAATTTAGACTGGAACTTGGAATCAAGATTTGTTTTTAAGTTGAGAAATGGAATATCTCCCACCTTTCACAAAGAACTAGAAGGGATGTAGATAATGGTCTGTTTACTGTGATTCGTGTTGGGTGTAATGACCTTGATGGTTTGTACTTCCTCTACGGTCTCCGGTAACGGTATATCCTGAATTATGACGTGTTCCGCTTGATCGAGCTGTAATTCTCCATTTTCCAAATAGCTAATGTCACTTGCCTCCATGATATCCTGGATCTGATTCTGCCCCTTTTCTATAGCAACCCGAGAACTAATTCCGATGTCAGTCTTTGGTGACTTGGCATGTAACTGTTCGTGTCGTCTCAAATGACTCATGTCCTTAAATGCCTTTTCACAGTATTGACACGAGAAAGGTCGTTCATTTGTGTGTGTTCTAATATGAACCACTCGGGAAAGATTGGAGGCAAACTTTTTACCACAGATCTCACAACTATAGACTTTGCCTAATTTCTCAGCAGCGTCAAAGTCATTTGAATTTATTAAATGTCGTTTAGCGTGTTTCTTCATATCCTCTTTTAGTTTAAACATTTTCCCACATTCTTCGCATCTAAATCGTCTTTCATTGGAGTGCGTCTGCCGATGTTTTCTCATGTTGCCAGCTTGTTTAAAACCTTGTCCGCAGATTTCACACATGTGAGGTTTGTCATCATTGTGGACGGCCATGTGCTTTTTAACAGCTAAGGCGTGTTTGAATACCTTGTTACAAATTTCACACTTGTGCGTCCCATCTAACGGCTGATGAACATATTTCCTGTGTTCAACAAGATAATCTTTTCGCTTGAATGCTTTCCCACAATCAGGACACGCAAACCGTCTCACTCCATCGACCGGGTTCTCTAGTTTGATCGTTGTATGTGTGATCAGATGATTTTGGAGGCTTGTTCTTTTAGCAAATTTCTTATCACATTTATCACATTCAAAATGTTTAGGTCTTTCCATATGGGTGAGTTGATGGTATTTCAAATTTGAACTAAAACTGAACTGTTTGCCACAGGTTTCACATGTTAACCCTTTATTAAGATGTGTTCGTTTATGCTTGTGAAGAGCCCGTGGATGTTTGAAAAATTTGTGACAGATATCACATTCAATGTCCTTCTTTGGCAAATGGCTGTGCAAGTGCTCTTTAAGATAATCAATTCTTTTGAATGTTTTGCCACAGTGTTCACATATCAACTCTTTACTCGGTTTGTGTGTATACATCATATGACGTCTTAAATACTGGTACATCTTAAACTGTCTTAAACATATTTTACAGAAAAATGCATCCGTCTTTTTCATGAAATGGCCTCGGAGGTGAAAATGTAATTTATCACTAGAGCTGAAACTTATCGCACAAAGTTTACAAGTCAGATTCATTCCGATAGGAAAACCGGATACGTCAAATCCACAGTGATGCGAAATGAGGGATGTAAGACTTTCAAATGTGCTCTGACAAACCCCGCATGTCAATTCCGACGCATTTTGCGGATGCGAAAGCCTGTGGTGGTTGAAACCATTTCTGTGACTGAATTCTTGTCCGCAGGTTTCACAAACCAACATTGTGTCTAAATTTTTATCCCCCTCATGTTGACGGTATAAATGTTTTTCATAGATGTACAAATTTTTGTAAACTATATCACAACTGTCACATTTAACTGACTCTCCTGTATATATACCAGAGAAAAAATGACGATGAACACTAAGCATGTGTTGTTTATAGAAATCAAAGTCTGCAAAAGGTTTGTCACATTCTTCACAGAAAATATAACTTAATCCGAATTCTTCCGTATGTTCAGTGAAACTTTCTTCATCAGTAAATTTTTTTCGACAGAATCTACATGGGAAGTAATCTTGAGATACATCAACATTGTTATCCATACTTTTAATTGTTTCGGTCGTTTCCCAGCATTCATCATAAAAGCACTTCCTTTCGACACTTAAATCGTCATCCATATGATATTGAGTGGCTGAAAATATATGCTCAAACTCTGATGTGTCAGCCGGAGACTTGTTTTTCTTATCGTCTCTATGAATATTTCGCAAATGTTTTTTGACCGCATATTCATGCTTAAAAACTTTATTACATAAATGGCATTTATGGGTTCCATCTTTCGGTAAGTGTGACCGTTTGTGATCAGTCAGCGTGTCAAGCCTTTTAAAGTCTTTACCACAAATATCGCAGATGTAGTTGCGACTTTTGGCATGTGAATACATCACATGTCTCTTTAAATACATGTAGCAGGTGAAAGTTTTATAACACACTTTGCAGCAAAATTTGTTTGTTTTCTTCATGAAATGTTTCCGATAATGAGCGTGGAGAGAACCACTTGTGTCGAAACACAGGCGACATTTTTTGCACGGAAACGGCTTTTTGGCCTTGGATTGAATTCCATCAGTACTGCAGTCATGATTATCAAGCTTATGTTTCTGATCAAAATTCCCCAAGCAAATCCCACATTCAAACAAATTTGGATTATTTACATGTGTTAATCTATGATTATTTAACAAGTATCTTTCGTGAAACTCGCTGCCACATGTTTCACACACTAAAACAGGTAGCTTAAAGTCCCCTTGATTGTGTTTTAACTTTAAATGTTTATCTAGCAAATTTTTGTTCGTAAAAGTTATAACACAAATATGGCAGCTGAAAGATCCATTCTTCTCGAACAGAGATTCATCCTCCATTTTGGTCTGGCCAAATTTTGAAGTTTGGTCATCGGATGATGAACAACTGGTTTGACATGCAATATCATTGAACATTTCTTGTTCATTACCATCAACATTTTTGACCAAGTTTGGTGAAATTTCACTAGGGTCACTTTCAGATAAAGTACAATGCTTGGTAAGAACATGAACTCTATATTGGTTCAAATCTGAGAATACATTTTCACACACTTCACATGAATAAAAGTCTGAAATATGATGAATATTCATATGTTCTTCAATATTTTCACACTGCTGACCACATTTTTCACAAGAGGTGCCCGCTAATTGCTCGCTTGCTACTTCTACCATTTCATTCGCATTCTTTATCTTCTTTCTCTCTATAGTTAGGTCCTGGTCCATCATGTATGTCACATTTGCCTGGAGATTTTTTGGATCCACTGATGCCATCTTAACTTTGGCTTTCTTTTCTTTCTGTTTCTTTCCAGTTGTATTTTCTTTCTCTTCATTTTTGTGCTTTTTCATTTTCTTTGCCGAACTTTTTTCCTTGAATGGACTTGATATCGTTTTTCGTTTTTTGTGTGTAGATTTTTTGTGAGCTTTCAGAATGTCTTTACTGGCAAACGATTCCTTACATTTAGTGCAGGAGTACTCTTTGTTGGTTGCACAATTCTCTAAATGCTGTTTTAAACTAAACGATGTAAAAAAATTCTTTCCGCATAGACTGCATTTAAATATATCTTTTATATACATTTCCGAATCCTTGTCTGTGGTTTTGATTTTTCTTGATGAACGCCTTACTCCATCTTTTTCTGGAGTTCTGTTCATTCTGTCGGACAAATTTGTTAGAGATGATGAGTCAGAGAAATTATCCACGGAATCCGTTAAAGCATCGCTGTCATTTTCCGTTAAATTATTGTCTCCCCTTTCAGACATATCATCTGACCAATTACCATCATTTGAGTCTATATCTGTCAAATTTTCACTTTCTGATCCATCTACATCAGATGACTTTGGCTTAAATCTCCCCTGCTCACCAGTCTGTGTTCGTTTAAAATTCATGTGGACCTGTTTTACATGATCTTTCATTGTATCAATTCGGGCAAATTTTCGTCCACATTCTTCACACTCAAATAATTTATTTTTTTCGTGACATTTCATGTGTCGCTTCAAATTTGACTTTGTAGTGAAACAAATATTGCATTTACTACATTTTAAACCATTTTTGCTGTTCTGCGTCTTATTTACCATATGTAATTTTTCTCCAGTTTGCTGTTCCCTATGCCATTGGTCAGTGACATCCTCATCCTCATCATTTTCACTTTCATCCAGATCTGTCATTGTTGCACAGGTTCTCTTTGTTGCTTTAGGTGTCAATGCAGAATTACTAGTTCCGGAGTTTCTAGTTGCAGTTTTTTTGTTACCAACATTTGCCGCAGTTGATGACGACGCTTCTAATTTCTTTGTACTGACATTTCTCGTTATCACTGACGCTATTTCAGATTTCTTGGACCTTATTTTTCCTGTCAATGTTGGTGATACCACCATTTTGTTCTTTTCAAATCTTCTGCTCCTGCGAGATGGAGTTTGATCATTGTTTTTCATTGTAGCCTTGGATGAATTTAAATTTTCACTTTTTTGCACATTTTCTCTAGTTTTCATTTCAATTGGTTCTTGAGACACATCAAGTTCTGTTCCTACTTCCATATTTTCCTGTCTAGTTTCCATGGCAACAGATTCACTAGCTAGAATGTTTTCTTCATTATTTTGTTTATTTTTGTCCTCAGTGTTTCCACTTTCAACAAATTCACTCTCCATTCTACCTTTTTCGTGAGTTCTTTCAATAGTAGATTTTGAAATACTTGTTCCTGCAGCCATTTTGTCAGTTTCCCTTTTATTTTTGTCATGAATTGTTCCAGTCTTTTTCTCTGAAAATATACAAAAAAAAGTTTATCAAGAGCTGTTATTAGCATTCCAATAAACTCCCTGATACTCAATGCCCCTAAAGAACCCCACTTATCACTTCACTTGCTATGTTTTCTATGTTTCCGTCCTTGGTAATCAAAAACACCATTGGCTTATATTTTCGTTGATTTCCTGCCTAAAAGTAACCTATTTTAGCAATGTTGTGAAAAAATACTTTAAACAGGACAATATTTTCACAAATTTCACAAATTCGGTTAATTATAATTTTAAAATTCTGGGGACCCGACATAGTTTTGTCCGCCATCCCAGAATTAAGCACCTCAATATAAATGAGTTGAGTTGAGTAATGGTGTTTAAAGTCTTAGTCAAGAATATTACACTTACATTGAGATGTCACCAAATATAGGCGAGGGTGCAGAAATTTTGCCCGTCCATTGCGCTGATGGCATTATACAGCATGGTTCTTTATCGTGCCACACCTACAGTGACACGAGACCTCATTTATTTTAAGTTTCCATCTGAAAGAACCATGACTTTCATTTCCTAATGCTGAGTGCTTGGCGAAAAAACAGCCACTACCTACTTTAAAGTCTTGGGTCAGACCTGGTAGGGGTTTGAACCCACGACCTCCTACTTATGGAGTGAGCACTCTCCCAACTCAGCTACAACAGTGGTCAATATACAGTAAAACCTCGTTATAATGCCCATTGATAACTTTGCCGACTCGCTTATCGCCACAGTAAAACCTCGTTATAATGCCCATTGATAACTTTGCCACCTCGCTTATCGCCACAGTAAAACCTCGTTATAATGCCCATTGATAACTTTGCCGACTCGCTTATCGCCACAGTAAAACCTCGTTATAATGCCCATTGATAACTTTGCCGACTCGCTTATCGCCACAGTAAAACCTCGTTATAATGCCCATTGATAACTTTGCCACCTCGCTTATTGCCACAGTAAAACCTCGTTATAATGCCCATTGATAACTTTGCCGACTCGCTTATCGCCACAGTAAAACCTCGTTATAATGCCCATTGATAACTTTGCCACCTCGCTTATCGCCACAGTAAAACCTCGTTATAATGCCCATTGATAACTTTGCCACCTCGCTTATCGCCACAGTAAAACCTCGTTATAATGCCCATTGATAACTTTGCCACCTCGCTTATCGCCACAGTAAAACCTCGTTATAATGCCCATTGATAACTTTGCCACCTCGCTTATCGCCACAGTAAAACCTCGTTATAATGCCCATTGATAACTTTGCCACCTCGCTTATCGCCACAGTAAAACCTTGTTATAATGCCCCTCGATAACTTTGCCACCTCCCTTATCGCCACACTATTTTGAAATCCCAAAAATTCATTTTTTTATGTTTTTCTTTTTCCGCCTCCCCCAATTTATTGCTAAACCCCTTTATAACGCCAAAATTTGACTGAACAAATGATGGCGATAAATCGAGGTTTTACTGTAAATGAAAGAATCTTGACGGAGTCGTTAAATATAAATACTCCACTCCTCTGTTTATGACAATACAATGTATTAAGAAATGAGTGTTTTAGGACCCAGTCAAGATTCTTTCATTCTTATCAAAATTTAGTTCACATATGGTGGGGGGAACCAGAGTGCCTGAAGAAGAACCAATGAATTTTGGCAACAGAAATGGCAAACTTCATCACACTAAAGATCTTCCTGAAGTGTGATTTGTAAATGTGTGTTAAAAGGTACTTGACCGCATGAGCACTTTAGACTGTTCCATGCATTCTGTAATTAATTGTTGTTAAAAGTTGTTTGTAATATTGTTTAACATCAAATCAGCATTTTTTCAGCTATTTGTGATGAAGGAAAGTTTATCAATGTCTAAGAATAAATTGAAGAACAAGTTCATGTATGCGCAAGATGTACGTTTTGTGACTAGCAATAAGCAATAAGCATTATTTTAAAATCCTGTTAAATGACGCCATGAAACCTCTCGGGTTTTGCATTACCAATGGCAAGGTTTGTTGTCTGTCAGGTAAAACTCCAAGACTTTAGATGGGAATTACAAACTGTGTATTCTGAAATAATGCTGACCCAATTTTTTTTATGGATCAAGTTTGTGAGGTGACAAAATATTCATATCTCCAGTAGGGTTTGTCAGTCTATCATGTGATACTGAAGCCAAGTCCTTGTCTAAGTTTCAATTTGGATCCGAACTGGAATCAAACACTGATATCTCATATACAGTCCAACCTGCCATAAAGGTGACCTCTAAATAAGGACCAACTGCTTATAAAGGCAGTAGAATTGTATCCCAATTGTTTTTTTTATTAATATTATTTGAACCTGTATATAAAGGCCACCTACCCATAAAGGTCACTTTTACTGGTTACCTTGGATGACCTTTATAAACAGGTTTGACTGAACAGAGCAACCACTATACAAACTAAACAACCACAGATATTTTTTGGTATTTTTTGCCCACATTGAGGCGAGTTCTGGAATGCTGAAGAAAATGAATGTCTGAACCATTTTCAATATTAATCTGCACTTAGTGTTACCTGGAAAACTTCTAAATTATACTGTCAAACCTGCCTTTAAAGGCTACCTCTATATAAGGGCCACATACAGGGTTTTACCGGATGTGCAAATGAAGGTCCTATTGCACATTTTTGCTCTCAGGACTCGCCAAAATTTCTACATTGACGCATGAAATTCATCTATTAGTCATTGCATCCCTGGGACCCCCACATTTGGATATGGCTGTAAATCCCATACTTTTAAAGGCCAGTAAAAAATATTTTATCCCAGATACCCTCTATTAAAAGTTATTTTAACTTGTATATAAGGGGCCACATGCTTATAAAGGCCAGTAAAATTTTATCCTAAATGCTCTTTATTCATGTTATTTGAACATATATATAATGGCCACATGCTTTAAGAGGCCAGTAAAATTTTTTACCAATTGGTCTTCATTTTATTTGAACCTGTATATAAAGGCCACCTGCCATTAAAGGCCATTTTTACTAGTTCCCTTGGGTAGCCTTTATAGACAGGTTTGACTGTAGATTTGTAACATAAAACTGAAATATTTTAATTCTGCTCTTTCCCATTAGAGATCTGGAATGCAGTAATTATGATCTTTATGTGAAGTATTTATGTTTTTGACTGTCACCAAGTCAATATGTTTCTTTACATTTGTACACCAGTACGGTAGCTCAGTTGTTAGCATGCTTGCTCTATATGTGGGAGGTCTAGTGATTCCCGATTAAAATTTATCAATAAAGGAAACCACACTTATTTCACTTATATCAAGGTTGTCAGTTCTTGAATGATTGAGAAAAACAGAGTACCTAGAGGAAACTACTAAACTTTAGCAAGTACACTTTTTCACACTATCTGGATTCAAACCTCGGCAGTGATCTCTAAGCCTGCACTTAAAACTATTTTGCCACCTAGGCCTCAAGGCCTTAAGTGGGATAAGACCCTAGATGATGAAAGACACTTTGATCTGTAAGTTGGCTGGAGCTTTAGACCTTGGCCACCAAAGTTCTTGGGGCTTTCATCCACTTACTGGTAGCCACCAAGGCTCTTGGGACTTTAAATCACTTGGCCACCAAAATTCTTGGGGCTATCATCCACTTACTGGTAGCCACCAAGGCTCTTGGGACTTTAAATCACTTGGCCACCAAAGTTCTTGGGGCTATCATCCACTTACTGGTAGCCACCAAGGCTCTTGGGACTTTAAATCACTTGGCCACCAAAGTTCTTGGGGCTATCATCCACTTACTGGTAGCCACCAAGGCTCTTGGGACTTTAAATCACTTGGCCACCAAAGTTCTTGGGGCTATCATCCACTTACTGGTAGCCACCAAGGCTCTTGGGACTTTAAATCACTTGGCCACCAAAGTTCTTGGGGCTTTCATCCACTTACTGGTAGCCACCAAGGCTCTTGGGACTTTAAATCACTTGGCCACCAGTGATCTTTGGGCTCTAGACCACCAAGGCTTTAGGCCCTTAATTTAGAAGAGAGACACATTAATTTGTGCTTACAATATAAACAAAAACTGAACTATTATTTTAAGTAATATATAATTCCATATCTTTTATTTGTAAAAAACCATAACACATAACATAACTCAATGCCTGTCACAAATACAAAAACAAGTCCATGAATTTTAAATGATAGGACTAGTCTTTTGGTAAAAATTGTTAAATTCTATGAAAAATTTTTGAAAAATTATTTTTCATAGACATGTTCAAAATCATTTTTAAGCATTTTCAGTCAATACTTACATTCATTTTAATTCAATTCATTAATTCACAGTTGATTTAATAAATAACATTTATTCCTTAGCCTACCACTCAGCATTTAGAAATTTATAATTCCATAACTTTATTTGTAAAAACCAGTAACACATAACATAACTCAATGTCTGTCACAAATACACACACAAGTCCATGAATTTTAAATGATAGGACTAGTCTTTTGGTAAAAATTGTTAAATTCTATGTAAAATCTTTGAAAAATTATTTTTCATAGAAATGTTCAAAATCATTTTTAAATTTTTTCAGTCAAAACTTACATTAATTTTAATTTAATTTATTAATTCACAGTTGATTCAATGAATAACGATTATTCCTTAGCCAACCCAACCACTCAGCATTTAGAAATGATAGTCACTGGGTCCTTCTGGCAAGACCTTAGAAAGCGGTACCCCATGATAAGGCATGTATAGCATGATAAACAACCCTAAATGCACATTGCTCCTAGTGACTGCAAAAGTCAAAATTAACCAGTTCATCTAAAGCTGGCGATGTCTCGATATAAATGAAATATCTTGACTGGGATGTAAAACTACATTTAAAAAATCAATCAATCAATCAATCAATTAATCAATAACAGTAAACATGAACAAATAAGTTATAACAACTGTGAAATCCTTTATTTAGTTACTTATAGCTGGCTATATCTTGATATAAATGAAATATTCTTGACTGAGATGTAAAACCACATTCATTCAATCAATCAATCTATGAACAGTAAATATGAACTAGTAAAACTGCGAAATAATTTATTTTCTTACTTATAGCTGGCTATGTCTTGATATAAATGAATTAAAAAAATCAAGTCTCTAAAACCAAGGAAATAGGAACATCACAAAAATTAATGATTTACCCATTTTTTACATGCAATATCAATCTTTAGCTCGAATAAAATCTATATCAATAAGAACACTGTCAAAGTCTATTGTGAGCCAATCATGTTGTCCTGTCAATCTCCATTTATGCTATATTATTCAGAACTCCATCTTGATCTATATAGATCGTTAAGGTTGGTGCTTCAGTCGTCTCATCAGTCTGTACCGTAACTTCCTGTACGCCACTATTTTGAAGGAACGGTAAATCTTGTAAATTAATAACCTGAGTAATTTCACCTTCATCGGGCACATGCTGTACATAGATTTCTTGAAGGGTTTCTTCAGCGGATTTTTCTGTCGGGATTTCGTGTTTTTTCATGTGTCTTTTATATTTTTGCGGATCGTGAAAAGATTGGTCACAAAATTCACAGGTAAATGGTTTTTCGTTTGTATGAATACGTAGATGGATTTTATACCTAGAGCTAGTAGCAATTCGTTTATGACAATATTCACATTCGTAATATTTTCCAAATTTCTTGACATCAACTTCCTGCCCGTCCCTTATGGCGTGAGCTCTCATATGGGCCTTGTATGTTTCCACTGCTCGGAATCTTCTACCACAAATATCGCATGCGTGGTTAAAAGTGTCACTATGGACCAACAAATGTTTTTGAAGGTTCGCTTTCTGATGGAATGAAGCTCCGCATACCTCGCAAATAAACGGTTTAATTTCTGAATGAGTTGTTAGGTGAACTCTTAAAGATTCTTTTGATTTCAAAAACTTATTACAAATTTTGCAAGGAAAAGATCCATCAATTTCTTTATGTACTTCTGCATGACGCACAAGAGCGTCTTTGTTTTGAAAGATTTCTGACAAATCTCGCAGATGAAGTTCCGAACATCGCTGTGGACAAACCTCAAATGTTTCATTAAGTTGCTGACATTGGTAAACTCTCTTTTACATCGGCTACAAAACAAGTCATCTATAGATTTTTTGTCTCGGCCATTTAAATGAACTCGGTAGTGAATATTCAATCGTCGCAAATCAAGAAAAGACTTGCCACATGTACTACACACAAATTCACCCTCGTAGCCTGGCATATTTTGCATGACTCCATCAACTACACATTTATGGGATTCCCAACTTCTCTTTTGCTTAAATTTCCGCCCACATGCGTCACATTCAAATAATTTACGATCACTGTCATGCAGAAGCATGTGCCGACTCAAGTGAGCTTTTTGCTTGAATGTTTTAGAACAAATCTCACAAGGAAACATCATCTGATTATCTGTGTGTTTGCTTTTAATATGTGTTTTTAGAACGGATCTTGATGTGTAACGATTTCCACAATACGTACATACAAAAGGATAATAGGGTTGTGTTTTATCTCTACCAGTAAAGCCGTGATTTATAATCATGTGACTTTTAAATAAATCACTCCGATTGAATTGTTTGCTACAGACTCGGCACTTAAACTCATAATCATTGATATGTATTTTATAATGGCGTCGTAAATTCTGGGATGTCGTAAAAACCATTCTACATTTCCGACATGGAAATTTTTGTCTTTTTATATCTTCCAGGTGAACTGTTATTACATTTTCATCATTATCCTCTGTATCATCCTCGCCATGACCTTTGACTTCGTCATGGACCTCCTCTTGTTCCTCAAGGCCACTCCCTTCCGTGTCTCTAGTTATGAACATCACTGTTTGTGATTCGTCATTTCCTTCCACTTGTTGACATGGTGACCCATCTCCATCTGTTGCCTTGCCAATCCATCTCCATCTTGTTGTCTTGGCAACCCAGCTTCACCTTGTTGCACTGACGATTCATTTTCATCGACTTTGTCATCAAAACCATCATTAATATCCTTTTCTACTTCTCTATGAAGTTCAGAATTTATAATGTTTTCATTCTTCTTGGCTAATGAATTGTCCATATTATCTTGATCTAAAGCCATCTCGGACACATCATCCTGTTCACTACTGCATTCTGGGTTTTTATCACATTCGGTATCTTTTTTCATGGCTTTTAAGGACCCTTTATGAAAACGGGCAACATGCATTTCCAATTTGTCTTGATTCAAATACTGTTTATCACAATGTGGACAGGTTGGATGTTCATCATAATGTTTTTTCAATTGGTATAAACCTCTAAAACACATCCCACACACGCTACATTTGAATTTCACTTTCTCTTCACTTTTCATACTTTTCCAAGATCGCCGCAGCTTCATGTTAAAAGATGTTGCAGCTAGTATTTCATCTTCATTGTCTGAATCTAAATTATCCATTTTCCTTTTTCTTTTTCTTAAGACTCTTCCTTCTGTTGAAATGTCATGAGAGCCATCTTTACCTAATGGGATGGCACTGTCTTCAATCAGTGCATCATTAATCAAGTCACCCCAGATAGGACCGTCATCTTTTGCATCATCAATGTCGTCGACAGTTTGTCCGCTTTCGGAAACTCCAACTTTGGCATGGATTTTCATATGTAGATCCAGGACATCCTGACAACTAAACCTTTTATTGCAGACATCACAAGGAAACTGATTTTTTTGTTCCTGTCCATTCAAATTAAAATCCGAGTCTGTTTCCTCTACAGGATCTAGTTTCTCGGTCCTTTCCAGAACTCCCACCTTGGGATGGACATTCATATGCAGATCCAGGACATCTTTACGTCTAAACCTTTTATTGCAGATATCACACGGGAACTGATGTTGCTGTTTCTGTCCATTCAAATTCATGTCTGATTTTTCCGTCAAATTATGGACCTCCTTGTTCTTATTTGGTGTCCCCTCACTTTTCATATCCTCTTCATCATCAGAATCAGAATCATAAAAATTCTTGTTTCTTTTTGACTTGGTGGAATCCGTAATATAATCCTCCGAGTCAAATTTTGGATTGGTCGCTCTTTTTCTTGTTGATTTTCTAACAGGTGTTTTATTTGAGAGAGCTTTTGTCGACTTTTTCTTCACAGGTGACGATTTTTCGGCTTCGTCCTTATCCCCACTTTCTTTTTCTATAAGAAAAAAAAAAGAAGCAAATAAATTCAATAAAGAATGTGATTTTTCATACATTATTCAATTCACTATCATACTGACACCTCACACAGCCGGACACGGGGAAAGTGCACACAAAACAATTCTGTTTAAACAGGGTTCGTACAGACATTTGGACTCCAAATTTAAGGACTTTTTAGGGTCTTTTCAGGGTCTTATTTGCAAATTCAAGGTATAATCAAGACAATTTTAGCCAAAATATTGGTGCAAAGACAATTAAATCAATCAAACAATTACAAATGTACTTACATGTCCATAGTAACGACACTTGAAGTGGATAAGGTTGAAGTTGGGGGTTCAGGAGGGTCAGGTACTTTTAAATTGCTCATTTCAACATAATTAATTAATTTATTTATTTATATCAGTCGATTTGCAACCACTTAAATAAATGAATTACAGACACACAACTGGCCAAATTCAAGGGCTTTTTAGAGCCTTCAGGATAAATTCAAGGGCTTTTTAGGGTCAGACTTGTTTTTAGGGTCTTTTCAGGGCACACCTCAAAATTTAAGGACGTTTCCAGGCCTGTACGAACCCTGTTATATCTATATAGACAAAGAATATTTTACATTCAAATCTTATAATCAACTATAACTGTCTCTTGAGAGCAAAATACCCCTACCGCCCCGAACATCTACAAGAGTTTAATGTTTTCCCGCAACTTTGACCTTTCCAAAATGACCTTGGTTCAAGGTCATAAAACCAAGGTCATGACACACCTTTGGACCATAAAGATTATTTCTGTGAAATTTTATGACAGTCGTCCCAAGCAATTATGAGATATAGCCCGGACTTGATTATACATGGACAGACAGACAGACAATTGGACACAGACAGACAGAGAGACATGGTGACTCCTATATACCCCCCTCAAACTAGAATGAAGTAAAGTTGTCTTTTGTTTCCTTACAAGGTAAACAATTCTGTGAATCAAGATTACACAGTTTAATTGGTTGGTTATAATGTTGTTTAAAGGAGCATCAACAATTTTTCAGCTATTCCCAACAAGCAAGTTTATTAATCCCGAAGGATTAAAGTAATCCAAGAACAAGTTTGTGTATGCCAGTGATGTGCAAGTGTGTCTTATGGTCTGTCTTGCACAATGATGCATTCAAGCAACTTTAAGGTGCTAACTCACAGAGTCAATATCATGAATATGTCGTAGACAAGCATACAACTCCTTCAGGATTATTTTACTGACATCCAGTGAACCAACCTATACTCTGTCCTCTTCATACACAGTGATAGGCCAAGAAGCAGCATCTCAATTTTAAAATGTTAACTTGGCATGGGTTCGAACTCATGACCTGCTCTCCCGATAAACACTCTTTCTATTGAGCAACTGAGGATGTCCCCTTCCATGTGCCAATACTTGGGGCAATGTGCAGGGAGGTTTCTTTTATATACCGCACCTGCCATGACACAGGGCATCAGATTTTAAGGACCCTTGGACTTTCATTTCCAGATGCTGAGTGTGTGGTTAAAGAACAGTCACTACCTATTTTAAATCATGGTCAGAACCTGAACAGGGTTCAAACCCACAACCTCCCACATATAAACATTTTAGGCATTCTTAAACTACATGTTATATCAATCTAGACTCCAGGAATTTTTCAGGCATAATTTGGATCCCTTTTAAATCATTCAATTTTAAGCTAATGTTTATATTTTTTCATTAAATTTACTCAGAATAAAATAAATTTTTAACAGAATTTTTCAATATTAATTTTCTTAGAAACAATTTAAGGAATTCCATTGTTATCCCAGAAAAAAATTCCTGGGGTCTATTTTTTTCCAAGAATAGGAAGTACAACTTACCAAAATGACATGTAGTTGTTTATCTCATCAAAATCAGCTTTATTCTGCATACTGGAAAAATTGTTCCATGCGTCATTCATGTATATTAAATATATTTCAAGCGTTTAAAATTCACGAACAGGACAGTTTTCATAAAGAGACACAGATATTTTTTTCTTTTGTAATTTTTCATTTAATTGCTATTGCTATTTGCATATAAAACCAGGGATTCAAATTTAACGACTGTATCAATTTTTAATTAAAATTTCAAAATTAAAATTTCAATCCTATTTAAATTTCTTCCAACTGAATAAAACATGTTGTTTAAGAGTGCATAAAATTTTTAAAATTGAGCAGAAAAAATGGCTTGGTAGCTCAGTTGGTAGAGCAACCAGCCAGTATTGGGAAGGTCTAGGGGTAGAATCCCAGTAAACAGTTTAATTCATACATGCTTTTATTACGTTCATCTAAAGGCAAACAAAATTGACCTGTCCACTTGACTTTTCATATAGGAAGGTCAACTCAATACATGGGTAGTGTTAGGATTCAGAGATATTACATAAACACTGCACACACTTTCACCTACAGTACCTTACTTTAGATTAATATTTTCTGCACTGTCTTAAACCCTTGACAATTGATTCTACATATGGATATGTGTTTGAAACAACACCAGTCTCATGAGAGCCAAATATCCCAGCCCCCCCAACATTGACCTCCTGACCTTGACCTTTGACTTATGCACATGAATTTGGTATGCGACACATCGCCTCAATTTGGCTTTCATTTGTGCCAAGTTTGATCAAAATACATCCATAGACATGGAAGATATGGAGCGGACACAATATTGGGACAAACAATCAGACAGATGGACAGACAGAGTAGAGTGATTTCTATATACCCCCTAAACTTCGTTTGCCGGGGTATAATCAGTGCACCTGTGATATAAACAAAATAAACACCACCTTGTGTTCACCTAAACATAAATTTATGAACTGGTTCATGATAAATGTTAAGGGTCAAGCTGACAGGTCGATGTTGTTTGCCTATTCAATATTTTTACATTTCCACATTTCTCTGATATTTTAAGCTGTAAGAATCCCACTCACAACAGATCATAGTACAAGAAAAGTTGTCAGTTCGCTAGCTGAGATTTGGTGGTTTTCACCGGGGGCACTCCTAAAGTCACTACCCACTTTCAAGTCTTGGATCAAACCTGGTTGGGGATCTAACCTTCAACCTCCTACTTACAGAGCGAGCACTCTACCAACTGAGCTACTGCATGGGTCAATAAGTGAGAGGAAGAATCATGACTACGGCATTAGACACCATCACTCCGCTCAAATCCATTCTAAAAGATAACTTACTTCCAAATGAATACTGGAGAAATCGTTCCACAATATCAGGGTTATTGTCAAGGAATTCTTTTCCAACTTTGGATGAACAGCATCTGGATCGCAGGGTTTTGTTTATTGAAATCACAATAAATTCTTCGTCAAAATCTGACAGCTTACTACACTGTTAAATAAAGAAGAAAAAAAACTCAAATTACATTCTGTAATATCCAAACTTTCATAGCTTTGAGTACCGTAATAAATTTGCTAATACCAGTATTGTAATAATTTCAGAACTGATTTCAATCAATATTTTACTTTTAAAATTAAGGTTTATTTCCTTGGCAACTTCTTTTGGATATGTGTCCAATTTAAATTGATGTACTAGTAATTTGAGCACCTTGGGTTTTCATTTGAATGACAAATAAAAACTGAGTCTGTTGATAATATTCAAATGTATGCTATAAGAAAGCAGAGTGTTCATTCAAGAAGGAAGCCATGGGGCCATTGATCCTTTATTTTGCAAACTACCCCATAGTTAAGCTTTTTAGATACCATATTTAACATAATATAAATAGGGGAAAAATGATGTTATGTTATTTTAGTACAGAGTTTTCTGTAAAACCCTAGAATGAACAACGAGGGCAAAGTTAGGAGGTCTGGAAGTCAAGTTGACAATATTGTTTTGTATTATCATATAACTCACAACTTCATGATTCTGGGTTTTTTTTTTTTAGTTGTTTAAATTTTACCTTCTGTGTTCTAATATAAAACTTACCATATTCTCTATTTCTTGTAGTATGATTTCCAATTCTTCTTCTCTAGTAACATCTTTATACACCTTCTTGTCGTGCTTGGAGTCTGTCATCTGTGAAGTTGGTCTACCCCCGATACTGCCGCCAACGTTACTCTCCTGACTTGTAGACACAACACCAGTAACTCCGTCTGAAAAAGCATAATTTAAAAAGTTAAAATTGAAATGAGAACAAGGAATCTCTCATTGTATATAGCAAATGTGAAAAACTAGAAAAACTGTGAGCTACAAGCTCACAAAAAATACCCCCCGCTCCCCCCACATAAAAAAAATCCATCGGATCAAATTTTTAAATAGGAAATGCACATCTACATTATATCACAAAAATTGTGTGAAAGTTTCATAAAAATCCATTGAAGGGTTTAGGAGGAGTTGCGGATATGAGATAGGTACCCTAAGGTGTAACAGAAGGACAGACAGACACACGGACAGACACCCCTATCACTATATACCCCCACTTTTTAAGCGGGGGGTATAATAAAGCATCATAATGGACAAAATTGTAAAAACGAAAACTTCAAAATATAGTGGTTTTAAAGCTGAAATTTTTAAAATGGTGAAATTGGTTAAGTGAATTTGAAAAAACATAACTTAAGATTTTAAATTGTGAATGAGACAATATTTGCCCCAAAAAATTATCCAGGGAAAGACATTGGAATGCTTTTTCAAAAGTCTCCCCAAATGAATCCCAAATCAAAAATCCATGTTTTTCCAACCATGTGTATAATCAAAATATGAATGACTAATACCACACAGGTTGTTCCTGCGAAGTTTCATAAACATTGGTTACACAGTTTCCGAGCAAAGTAACAGACAGTGTAAACACTACATTCCTTAGTCCTCCTCCCCAAAGCTCATTAATTTTGGGGACATAATAATCAGGGCTCTACAATTGCAATTTTTTTCACTAGCTTCCTGGCTAGTAAACCCGAGATGTTTACCAGCCAGAGAAAAATGTTACTTGCCACATATTTGAAAACGGAAAAATTCAGATTTGACTTTCTACTTTATACTCACACATTGGGGAGTGAATTTGACATATCCTCTCGCATTTAAAAATAATTACTCACAAATGCAAGAGTTTTCAGACGTTCAAAATTCTCCAGATCCGAGGTATAGGACCTATTGATTTTACATTGAGACTCTCGATGTTTAAACTGTAAAAGTCTGATGGAACTGCCATTTTTTACCAGGTTAATATTATTTTTTCTACATAATAACACAATTAAGATTCTTCCACTTCAAGGGGAGATAAATAACTTGACCTGAGGTCTCATTAAACACTTCCAGGTCACAAAAGGTCAATTGGCCCTGGTTCCAAATAGTGCCTCTTGGACATTAAAATACTAAAAATAAGGGGTATGGCTGATAAAATCGGGTACATGGCAAGTGAATCCAGCAGCCCAAACCCTCTCCGACACTTGTCTTCCCAACTATCGTGATAGTGTAACTAATTACCTGCTGTTACTGTTTTATCTTTGGTTGTTAAGCCCATAGTTGCCGGATAGCTGGTTGCCAATTCCACCAGGACATCGGCCGTCTTGGACATTTCCTCTCGATCCATGGCTATACTCTTCTCCAGTAAGCTTCTCCCTCTTGTATCAAAAACTCTGCCATCCTGCGTTTTTCCAAATTGTTTAGCAACACTTTGGCTGCTTTTGCTGTCTACTTGGGGCATTTTCGAGACACTGCCAGATTTTAAAACATTTCCTAAGGATTTTAGGCTATCTATTGTCACTACATTTTTGGTTACCGTGGCAATTGGCGTTTGGCTTCCAATAGATTTACTAATGGTTGTATACCCTAGTGTGGTTTGCTTAGAACTCTTCGTGTTTAAATTTTCACTTGTACTTGATATTTTTGATTCTTTTTTAGACACAGAACTGACCTGAGATCCTTTGTTAGCAAGTCTTTCAACTAAGTTAGGTGGCAATATTGTTTTCAATTTTCTGCCACTTTCAACCACTGTCTGCACGTTGCCACCAACAATCAGACTGCCACTACTTGCACCCAGTTCTAGGCCTTTCTGTTGTGGTACACCTGCAACAACATACTGATCTCCAACCTTTGACCCTGTAAGAACATACTGACCCTCGACCTTTGACCCATCACCTGTGACCTGACTACTTGTGCTTTGTCCTGTATAACCAATTTCATAGAGAACACCTTCATTAGCACTAGAGACAGAGGTCTGTTCAACTGTACTGATTAAATTATGTTCTTGGTCCAAAAACTCAATACCAGTGCCATCGACACAACTAACGGTTTCCAAGGTTTCACCGTCGCTGTTCATCACCACCAGTAAGACTTCCTCGTTCTCGCCTGCGGTATCATCCGTAACGATGTAGTAGTTTCCATCCTCTGCGATAACACCTTCTGCAGCTACATTTAAAATATCTTGATCAACACTGCTTCCTTCCGATGGGCCGGCAACAGCTTCTTCCAAATCTTTATCCATCTTTTCTTTAACAGATTTACTACAGATTTAGAAATTCTGTAAAAATAAATAAATACATGTAAATTAATAAATTATCTCAACATTTCTCAAAATTTCATTAAAGTTTTGTCCATCTTTTTTTGTCATATTGTATACAAATATTTACAAAAAAAGTATAATTTTGGCTATTTGATTTTTCCAGAACGTTTTATTATGAAGGAAAGTGCATTTCTCCATAGTGGAACTTTAAACTCTATAGTGTTATTCCAAATTCCATAGAGTCCATTTTCTCACAATGAAGGAGATTACTGTAGGAACCACTCTGTTTGTGACAGTGAAATACTCTTCATATCCATAAAAAATCAAATAAATTTGAATAAAGATTGACATTTTTCACTTACATGTACCTAGTCGTAACAGGAAATCTGTATAATCACAATTGCGCATCCGCAATTAGCCCAGAATATATGGACACAGGGTAAAATATTGACGCTATGGGGATTTAACATGTTAAAAAACCAGGCAAATGGCGGATTCTGTTGTCATATGACATAAAACATCACCAAGGACATCACTTCCGCTGTAAACTTCACCATGTAAATAAAAATCCCCATAACAAAAATATTTTCCTTTCTACAGACATAGTTTATGACAATCGCGAATGTGCATACAAATTTCCTGTTACAACTAGGTACAAGCGGCTAGGGCTGTGACGAGTACCCGGGTACCTGTTCACGGTTAAGGTAATGACTGTACCCGGGTAACAAATTGTTTACCCGTTACCCATTAAAACATGTATCATTGTTGTTGATCAAAACAAAATGTATATAAATTCAATTAAACCCAACTTTCATTCAAAATCACACAACATGTCAGTAATCACGAAAATTGTTTATACTGGCATACAAGGTAAGTATCGGAACACCTTGAGGAACTACATCATACCTGCTACCCTCCTGATATGAGCAGTAGTCTCCTGATATGAAGACAAAAAATTTGGAATCTCCTGCTAACAGTGCTTCTCCCAAGTGGGAGGTTGAAATCTCATGTATTTGAAAAATTATATTGACACCCAGGGCTCAAAATAAGGGCGAAGTTGGGCGATATCTTCGCCCTGTTTCCAAAAACTTCGCCCTAAACTGTCCAAAAAGCGAAGTTCTAGTCGCCCTTAGTTTTGACAAGTGTATTTATCCCCTAAGGCGCCTCTTATGTATTACACACATTCAACGGTAAACACAGGTAACTCCCGATATATCCAGGTGTTTTAATCCGATAATTAGCTGAAACTGAGATCATCCATGCATGTCATGGATTCATCAACCTGTTGACTGATGTAATTAAAAGCCATCTTGGTGAAAAACCTCGGATATTTGCCATAAAAAACGTCTGTACCCCAGTATATAAACGGGGGGGGGGGAGGGGGGGGAGTTTTGAACCAAATAGTAGATCGTTTTTTTGTATGAAAATTTAATAAAATAATAGACCCTCACAGAATGTTGCCTTTTCACAAAGGAATCCATACATAAAAGCATTTTCTGATAGAATGATTGCAAATGAGTAGTATCATCTTTAGAAATTGGGAGTCAGACACAGCAGCCATGTTTGTTGCCATCAACACGTTTGACAAGGGGGATAACTCAAAAATAATGATGCATATATTTTTTTAATTTTTTTTTTCATTTATCAGTTTTACTTCTTAATATGTTGTTAATCTTTACATTATTTTTAAAAAAATAATGTTTTAAAGAAAATTGTACATGTATTTCACATTTACATTGAAATCAAGACATTTAGTGATGTGATATGATCAATGCATTTTGCTTCAATGAAAAGAGCATAATTTAAATAGCTTTGAAATAACAAAAAAAGTACAATAATTTTTTAGAATTATTTTCAGTACTGCTACACTGCTACACCAAGCTTATACATATAATAATTCTGCACATATCAAAAAAAAAAAAAAAATAAAAAAAATAAAAAAAATAAAATTATGAAGAAATTTATATTATGATTTATTTGGATTCAATAAGTAATATAACAATTTATGTAATATTAAAGTTTTCTGTAGGGATACTCCCATTTAAAGTCAAACATATTGGGAACATGCGTCGCCATGTAAATTTCACTCGCGGCGGAAAAATTTCTCCCTGTTTTGAAAAACTTCTCCCTAACCTTGGCTGAGGGAGAAGTCACTTCTCCCTGTTTCAAAATCTAATTTGAGCCCTGGACACCCTTTTGTTCCTTTTTCATGAAATAATCCATAAATAAAAGCATTATCCGGTTGCATGATGTTAAATAGTGAAAATCATTGCTGGAAAAAGCAATGGGGTATTTCTGCCAGAAGTCATGCTTGTTTACAAAAGGGAGGTAACTCGAACAGACTATCCATATTTAGAACACATTTGAACATGTGATTTTTTTCAGTTTATTAATAGCTACTGAAAGACTGGCATTATTCTAGAATATGTTGTATTTATTTATTCATCATTATGACATTTTACAACATAATTTTAATTATTTTTAAACAAATTTATTAAAATTATTTATTCATTCATCATTATGACATTTTACAACATAATTTTAATTATTTTTAAACAAATTTATTAAAATGGGAGGAGGAGAGAGAGAGATCTCCCTCTTTGGAGTCTTCATAGGTTGGCAGGTATGTACTACATTCAACCCAGTAATACAAATACGGTTCCGAACAGTGTTACTGATACTCTCGTAATATCCCTCTTGTTATCGGGTAACCACTATAAGCAACTTTAAACACGACCGAAAGAAAAATCGAAAAAAGAGATCTCCCTCTTTGGAGTCTTCATAGGTTGGCAGGTATGAACTACATTCAACCCAGTAATACAAATACGGTTCCAAACAGTGTTACTGATACTCCTGTAATATCCCTCTTGTTATCTGGGAACTGCTATAAGCAACTTTAAACACGACCGAAAGAAAAATCGGAAATTTGGAAATGAATTTATTCAATAAAATTAACAAAACATTGAAAGTAATTGATTTTATTTAACCTTGCACGACAAAACCTTTGAAGTGTAACTCGTATGAGCATTGTGCATGTGTTATTAAGGTTTCATCACAGAGGCGGGTTTACGATAGGTTACTATACCGGTAATATACCGGTACGTACAAGATGATTTATCTACATTTTACGGCATTTGTTTACGGTAAAATTATCTATATACATGTAGATTAATAATCATTTATTTAATAATATATGTTTATTCTGGTTATTAGTGTACAGTTTGTGAAATAGATTCTTAACTGAAATGTGTGGAAGTTGAAAACCATCAGGTACTCGGTACCAGGTCGGGTACAAAATTTCAGGTAACCAGGTTCAGAATTCTATATCTGTCACAGCCCTACAAGCAGCCCAGTGCAAATGTAGCGGTCTGGATAGCTCAGTGGTAGAGCAATCGCCTATAGTGCGGGAGGTCCCGTGTTCGATCCCCAGTCCGACGCTGCATTTTTTCTCACTCCTGTTATATTTGGGGACTCGTCCGACCCTGGGAAGTGGCCAACCAACAGGTTGGTCCCAAGGTTGAACCTGATGGTTTCTATTCAAGGGAGTTGACTCGAAAAAATGGAAGGGAGGTATGTAGCGGTCTGGGTAGCTCAGTGATAGAGCACTCGTCTATAGTGCGGGAGGTCCCGGGTTCGAACCCCAGTCCGACCCTGCTTTTTTCTCTTTCCTGTTACACAAGTGAAAAATATCAATATTTATTCAATTTTGATTTTCAGTGGATATAAACAGTATTTCACTGGCACAAACAGAGTGGTTCCTACAGTATCGTCGTGTCATATGTTTTCGGCGGACATGTGTTTTCGGCGCATATTTATTTTTCTTGATATCAAATGCACGTGCATTTATAGAACATTTCCTCGGACAACATTTTTTAATGTAAAAACCGGACTTTTTGTCTCTAAATCGAAATGTGGAAAATGAAGCTTAATATCGAAAATATAGCAAGTTCTTCCTTACATAAGGTATTTTCTGTGGTTTCTGTTATGCCCGAATTAAGTATCATTGTTAAACGACGTTACAATAAAAAAACAATGCAACTGCTACTGATGTTGACATTTGGCAGCGTTCCCGACGCCATCAATATAATCATGTGACTGTCACATGGTTAGCATGTCTGTACAATATGAAATCGAAAGAATAAGGTGGCCCTGTTCTTATATTTTCTTTACAGATATTGTTTGCAATTTATATATAGTTTATATATAGTTTTACTTGCGTTATTTCACCAAAAGAAAAAATATAACTAGAATAAAACGAAGTTGATTAACCAAAATATTACGATATAAAAGGTTTAGTTTTGACTAGCATTCAAGAGCTGTATACATTTTGAGCAGTATAGAGCCACCTTATAATCCGGTTCCGCTTTTGAGTCACTCCTTCCGATGACCAATGACATGCGCCGAAAACATATGACGTTCCAAAAATAGCATTGTAAACAGACATGCAGACAAAATCACCTCTCCGAACAAACTGCGGTATGAAATGAAAAATTCGATGGTTGGATTCGATAAACAAGATTGTCTTTATTTGATTTACAAGCCAAACGTCACAAATTATCTCTTATTAATTTTGTTTGAAGCAATACTGTCTTAATACGCCGAAAACCCATGACACGAGGATACATGTAGGACAACAACAACAAAAGGTCTTGTTAGAATCATTTTTACCATGGCATCTTCAACAGCTATAATAAATTTCAACCAATGATAAATTACATGAATGTGTATTGAAACACTGTTTATTCAATATGGTCATGCCAAAGCTAAAACAGGTGCAATTCATTCGGGGGACTTAAGGATTTGAAAATTATATTTATCAAACTGAAGTTTACACAAAACGCGGAGCGCTAGCAGCAAGTGCAACGAACTGTAGGCTATATTGTCCTACAATAACAGTTAGGCTGCATTTAAAATTGTTTTGACATAGGAAGAACTTCAATTTACCATATTCTAACAGTGTGTTGTTTGAGCAACTTTAGGTTTTCTTAGAATGTACAATTTTCCATTTTCCGAAGTCTGCGTTTTCCATGGCCGCCCTTGAAATAGGTCGATTCTAATAAAGGGAAATGGATAAGATATAGGTTACCAAATCCGGAATTTTGACTCCGGCGAACAAAATTTCATACTTAATAATAAAATGATATGGCTTTATAATAAAATTATGAAAAATTGAAGTTCAAACAATGTAACTCTACTAAGGGAATATAATACGCGCACTTAAATTATTTGCGGAAATTTTATATTATACACTAATATGCTCTATCAGAGACATATTATAAACATAGGCATATAGAAACCCTCTGTTTCAACTGTTCAAGCAACTAATGTGCATAAAGGCTATTTTGAACATGCATCTATTGTGATTAAATTTTCAATTCTTACCCAACATTCATGTGTAATTTGGGACCAAAATGATTAGGTGAAATACATATTTTCTGTTACAAATGTCGGATTTTTACAGACGTTAACCAAAACATAAACATTAAAAAAATTTACTTTTTAGTTAGGTCTCTCAAAATGAATAAATATGCACTGTTTATTTTTCCAAGCAATTCTTTATTACAACGTAATTTACAATATTCCATGTTCAAAAATATTTAATATCCTTTATGCACAGTAGTGCCGCAGGTCCGGATTTGGCGTCAAAACCTTTTCCGTGTCTAAAGCTTAGTATCTCCAATGTTATACAGAGGGCGCTGTTGTATTTCCGGCAACAATCGACAAAGTGAAAGTTGAAGCTAGAGATAGCGAAGAATGTGTTTTTGCAGAACATGGGGAATTTAGAAGATATATACCATTAAAAACGATGTGAACTGTACAAAATCACTTGTCTATTTTTATCCAAGATGACACAAAATGTCTGATGTTGTAGAAAAAACGCTGGCTTCTCTTCCAAAAATTCTCAGCGAAGGTTTACTTGGTGGACCCCCATCCCCAAGAAAGACATCTGCGCGGGGTTTTCAAGTATTCATCAGACTTGTGAACAGAGCCAGAACAAAGCAAGTATGTAAATTAGAAAATTTGTTTGTCAGTTTGGATAAAGCACTCCAGATGTTAAGTGGTTGGTTCAAAACCATAAGTCGCGCAGTTGACTTGCATGGATAATGGGGCAGTGGTGCTCATCTTTATGTGCCATAATTTATCATTTTGAAATATCCGTTTTTGTACAGCGTTCACGATAGTGAACGCGTGTACATTGCTGTCACTTTCTTCCAAGATATCGAGCTTCTTTGCTATGAAATTATAAGATATGAGTACACCTGGAAATAGTGCGCCTGGTAAATGAGCGTGAAAGAAGTATATCTGTTTTATCATGAGATATGTATTCTGAGACGGGTAATGCATTTGGTTACATATGCACATTTGGAATAAATTTTCGGAATACATTTCGGAATCTAGTAAAATATTGCGACTGGATGCATCTAATAATTTCTGCAATTTGGCGAACTGATCTCATGTTTACAAATACAATAAAAAGTAGTTCTAGAAGTTTGCGTCCTACGATGTAAAATCATAACTTTTTATGAAATAGACAGCAACGGCAGGTTGTTTAATTAATTCTTCGTGAAATCTACGGAAATTTAAATTTATTTTGAAGGTTATGAAAACGTATTTTGATGTTGAGGCAATTGTGTCATATTTTAAAACTGTTTATCGATTAGATTTTACTTTCGTGAAAGGGAGATAATTCGTACAGTGTTGTGTACACATTTTAAATACAGTCGTTTTACCAGTTCCGAACAGGGTTTCATATAAGCGCTGCTGCAGACGTCATCCACAAGCAGAGGAAATAAAATTTATGTGGTGTAATACAAATGTTTACTGATTCCAAAATATCGACACCTGTCCTCAAAAACACGTGGTAGTATGTTTTCTTGAAAAAAGCATTTCCGTGTTCACGATTTGTTTACATCGTTAAACTAGGTCACCGACAATCTGTCGACCTGTCCTGCACATACATTTAGGAAGCGGTTGAAGTTTATATTATTTAAACAATTAATGCCCATACATTCAAGTTTAAGCAAATTGAGAAAGTTATTTTGCGATTCCTTTAATTAAACGGGATTGAAATTTTAGATTATTCGGTAGTAAAAATTCGGAACTGGTAAAACAACTTTAATTCAACATTAACATGAAACGGGAATATTGTGAGTGATAATCAGCAGTTAATTAAAACCCAGATTAACAGCAAATGATCCAGTTACATACAACCGCTAGAATGTACCCCTCATAGCGACGGTAGGATCTGCAAAACTCTACTTTCTCTCTATCCGAAATGACAAAACGATCAGGTACAACTTTTTTAAATTTTAATTACCGATTGTCTTTTTCATATATTTATGAAATTATTATTTTCTACCATTTAATTCAGCAATACATGGTTTGGTACATTGTTTCTTTTTCCAAAAAAAAAAAACATCCGTCTGACTCATGATGCATAGATCGAAGCAGCATCACGGCAACTAATGACGTACTAGTGTCAGTGACGTCATTAAATGGCTCAATTCAGGCCAAATTTTAATTCTTTTCGTGTGTAATTCAAGCATGCCAAGCCATTGCCAGAACATTGTGGGCGTGGCCGGCAATCTGTCAATTAAACAACTTCTTATGATATAACAATATTGTTAGCTTTATTTGTTACTAATGTACAATGATGACACCAGAATCCAAGATGGCGCCATGAAATAATGGGATTTTGGAAAACTAGAAAAGTAGTTTGATAATGTTGTAATACACCCATATACTCATTATGTACAGACATGCTTTGCCCATTTTATTTGAAGTTTAAGGCAACATGAGAAAATATTGTAAGGAAGTCTGATACATGTACAGCTAGATGAATGCAATTTTATCAAGATGTAATTAAGGATTATATTTACAATCTTTCAACTCTACTAAGAGTCAATTATAGGTACAAATAGGGCTACGTTCAGAGCAACTTGACCTATTCAACCTATCAAAGTTTCAATGTATGATTTTAATGGCGTCAAATGAAAATCCTCCCCCCCCCCCCCCTTCCCTCCCCCCTTGTCAACGCCAAAAGAAACAAACAAGTGACGTCGTAGGTGAAAGGTCATGTGTGACCATCCAAAATTATTGGTTAATATCTTCAGTTACTCTTAAAAGGTTTATAGAAGGGAATTCAGTAAAATTGTAAATATTAATAATTAAATTACAATGTATGAGTACCTTTGGTAGCCAAGTGGTCAAAAGCAAATTTACCATTTACAGTACCTCTCACCGCCTAGGTTGAAATTCTACCAGGGGTTCAAAATTCCCTGGGTCCGAGGTCTGGGACCTATTGATTTTACCTTGGGACCAATGATATTTAAATTGTAAAAGTCCGATGGACCTGTCATTTTTACCAGAATAATACTACTTGTCAATACAATAATTGCACATAGGACTTCCAGTGTTAATATTGGACTTTCATGACTTTGTGTGAGACCTGCCAAAAATAAAGGCTAAAGGTTCTGGACCTTCCATTACAAAACATAATTTTGAACCCCTGTCTATGTGAGAAAGTTGGTCAGTTGTTTCCTTTGGTCACTCCTGTTTCCTCCACCAAGAAATAAGTGAAAAATTTTGACGGGATCAGAAACACCATTAATGAAATATTAAAAATAAAATGTACAGGATTTCATTTTTTGATTTTCAGGAAGAAGAACATGTAATTAAGCAGGAATTGACATCAATTCAACAACAGTTATCACAGGTTGATGTAAAACAGGTAATTACAGCCAAACTTGTCTATAAAGGCCACCCAAGGGAACCGGTGAAAATGGCCCTTATGTAGAGGTACAAATAACATGAATAAACAGTAGTTGGGATAAAAGTTGACCGGCCTTTAAAGGCAGGTGCCCTTAAATAGAGGTGGCCTTTAAAGCAGGTTTGACTGTTCAGATTTATGGAAATAAATAAATGATTGACAAATTTTGAAAGCTACCACGTTTTATAGTCATTCATTCGGACCCTGGTCACATATATATTGAATATTATAATATTGATTATTTGTAATTTTCAATCCCACATCATTTAAAAAACAAAGAACTAATAGACTTTATTTGATATACTTTTTTTTTACTTTATTTTGTTGTTTATTTTAGACACAGGTATGCGATAATTTATGTCGGATTTTGTACTGTGGAATCTTGGGATACGATGTAACGTTTGGATACATACATGCCATAAAGTTAGCACAAAACTCGACGACCATCGTAAAAAGAATAGGTAAATACAGAATATCACAAAGGACAGGACATATTAACTGAGTGAGAGCCTTTGGTCAGTGATTTCCCTAAAATTTGTAGCAGAAGGTAGATTGACTAATCCAACAGGACAAGGGGGGCCTCCTAGCCTGAAAATGTTTTTAGGTCTTCTGAAGGCAATTTTATGAATTCTAACCAGCCATTTTGGAGTTTTAGGTAATCAAATCTGCCTATTGCTGGCTCTTATGGAAAATACAGCTCAGTAGCTCAGTGGTCTAAAATACGCATTAACAGATCATAGTGGCCCATCGCCACGTAGGTTTGAATTTCTCTAGGGCATATACATATATGTTTTGAATACACCAGACATATTACTGAGTGGGGGTGGGGGTGGTGCTCAGCACCTCAATTGTCTAAAATGCGCATTTACAGTTCACAGTTGCCCACCACCAACTAGGTTTGAATTTCACTAGGGCATATATGTTTTGAAAATTGACACTCTAGATTTTCGATTGGTGATTTGAAAATAAGCTTTATTTTGATTGGTAATTTAAAAATAAGCTTTATTTTGGTTGGTGATTTGAAAATAAGCTTTATTTTAATTGGTGATTTGAAAATAATCTTTTTTTTATTGGTGATTTGAAAATAATCTTTTTTTTATTGATGATTTGAAAATAAGCTTTATTTTGATTGGTGATTTGAAAATAAGCTTTATTTTGATTGGTGATTTGAAAATAAGCTTTATTTTGGTTGGTGATTTGAAAATGAGCTTTTTTTTTGGATTGGTGATTTGGAAATAAACTTTATTTTGATTGGTGATTTGAAAATAAGCTTTATTTTGATTGGTGATTTGAAAATAAGCTTTATTTTGATTGGTGGTTTGAAAATAAGCTTTATTTTAGCTGGTGATTTGAAAATAATCTTTTTTTTATTGGTGATTTGAAAATAATCTTTTTTTTATTGATGATTTGAAAATAAGCTTTATTTTGATTGGTGATTTGAAAATAAACTTTATTTTGATTGGTGATTTGAAAATAAGCTTTATTCTGGTTGATTGCTTGAAAAAAGAAACCAAAGTTTATTTTTAGTGGGGAAATGAAAATAGATACAATTAAATTTGGTGAATTGAGAAAAGACACAATTTTCATTGGTGAATTATTATTTTGATTATTTTTCTTTTTTCTTTTAGGTTATTTGACATCAACATTACTCCTTCATGAAGATCATGAATTAATTTTATTACTTATAAACACAATACAGAAAGTGAGTTTTATATTCCTCATGGGTGCTATGGCTTTTTGAGGACTCTTCTATTATTTAAAGTAGAGGTATAAAATGGTATTACCATGACTTTTTATAATTGGGGTTGCCGCTGTACCACATGGTTAATACCTCTTTACATTGGTCCAGAATGCTTTGGAAAATTTTAACATCACAAATTCCCAGAGTAACGTCGATTTTACGGGAAAACGTCATCTATTGTGATTTTATATTAATTGGAAATGAGTGTTCTGCACAAACCTTAGGGGGTATCACATGGTACAGCGGCCAACCCCATTGGTCTATGCTGTGGCTAGTCTTAACATGTTTAAAGAATGATCAGTTTATTTAAAAAGTAACATTCTTTTTTATTGTATTCATTCGGTATTATGAATGGGAGTCAGAAGTTGCAAATTGAATGAACTGCTTTGCAGTTTATGTTGAATTGGCTATTTCTGACTCTCAATCATAATACCGAATAAATACACTCAAATAAAATGTTGTTACTTATATTTGCAGTCATAAAATTGTTGTTAGCAAGTCCGAAATGTAAAGTCATTGCTACAGTAAATTATTCTATCCATTATACAGACAAACATATTGATTGATGTGAATTGATGGAACAGCCTTTTTCTAAATACGGATAGAAATGTTGGGCTTAGGTTGAAATTCTGACCAATCAAACAATGCATGATGTAATCGGAAAGTTACATATTATGTAATCAAAGTTTATGACCCACGCCTCATTCATAGGTAATTGTATGTCAGCAAAAACAAGTAGGTTTATTTAAAGAAGACCAATTCCAGTTGTAAATATTACCAGTCCACACATCCTGCTGAAAAGTAGGCTTGTCACGGTCACTTTTTTATTTGGCATTTTTCTTCCCTTTTATCGACAGTCCAACCTGCCCTAAAGGCCACCTCTATTTAAGGGTCACCTGCCTATAAAGGCCAGTATAATTGTATACCATATTAATTGTTCTTTATTCATTTTATTTGAACCTGTATATAAAGGCCACCTGCTCATTAAGGCCACTTTTACTGGTTCCTTTTGGTGGCCTTTATAGACAGGTTTGACTTTTCATGTTACAAAATTATCAGTACATTACTGCAACTCTTGTAGACAGACCACCACGGTAGCTCAGTTGGTAGAGTGCTTGCTTCACATGTGGGAGGTTGTGGGCTTCACCCAGCACTTAGGAATAAAAGTCACAGGGTCCTTCATAATAGACCTTAAAAACTGATACCCCATGTCACAACAGGCGTGACACATTTAAAGAAACCTCCCTGCACATTGCCCTGAGTATACTGTAAAGGTCAGAATTTCCACATCTTCACTTACAGCTGGCAATGTCTCAATATAAGTGAAATGTTCTTGACTGGGAACTTCATTCAAACAAGCAGTCATGTAGATTATTTGTCCACCGAGGCCATTGCAATGTTGATGTTGGTTTAACAGTGTTTTTTTTCTCCTTACAGGATCTACAGAGTAGTAATATATTACACAACTTGATGGCTCTGAATGCTGTTTGTCAACTTGTTAATTCTGAGATGGTCCCTATGGTTCTGCCATTAGTGCAAGAAAAACTCCAGCACCCTAGGTAACATTATAACACTCTCCATGTTTCCATTTCTGGTAGTCAAAATTGCCATTGCCTTCTGATTTCTTAGAAATTGTTCTAAAAAATAACTTAACAGATTTGTAAAAACTTCCTTTAAAAGGAATACAATCAAGTCAAGCCACCGAAGGACATAAATAAAAGTGGCCCTTGTATACGGGTTCAATTAAAATGAATAAAGGGGACTTTGGAATTTTAATGGCATTTAAAAGCAGTGTCCCTTATTGAGGTGACCTTTAAGGCAAATGATGTTGGCCATTGATTCCTAGGGGACTATTTTGATGTTGTTGTTACCAGTACCCATAATCTTTGTTTTAGAGAACTGGCCAATCAGCCACTGATAACAAGGAGACTATTTTGAACTTGATAGTACATTATAATCACAAATCTTTGTTTTAGAGATCTGTCCAACCATCCTTACTTTAAATCTTTGTTTTAGAGAAATGTCCAACCATCCTTACATTATAATCTTTGCTTTAGAGATTGTACATTATAATCTTTGTTTTAGAGAAAAATGTCCAGCCAGCTATACATTATAATCTTGTTTTAGAGAAATGGCTGGTTGTTTTCGAGAACTGGCCAATCATTACAGTGTAATC
>CM037868.1:25855731-25878231 GCA_021292105.1 Anadara kagoshimensis
CTGTATTAATTTTCGCGCAAAACAAATGGCCGCGGAAAAGGCAAAAATTAGTACATCGCGAAAATAAATACATGTACAGTATGGTATTTGTCTCTTAAGAGACTTCACTGGTTTTTGTAATTCCTGTCTCTTTTAGCATTTTACAATAGATGTTGAGTTGAGTTATGGTGTTTAACGTCCAAGTCAAGAATATTCACTTATATTGAGGTGTCGTCAGCTATAGGCGAAGGTGCAGAAATTTTGCCAGTGCGTTGTGCTTATGGCATTAGGGTTCTTTATGGCACCAAGCTTACCGTGACATGGGACCTTGTTTATTTTAAGTTCCCATCTGAAAGAACCGTGACTTTCATTTCGTAAATCCGAGTGCTTGAGGAAAGAACACTCACTACCCACTTTTTTAAGTCTTGGGTCAGACCCGGTCGGGGTTTGAACCCACGACCTCCCACTTATGGAGCGAGAACTCTACCAACTGAGCTACCACAGTGGTCTCATTTGACAGTAGGATTGAAGAAGATGAACATGTTTATATATAGTACAGATACCAGATTTGAGATTTGTTTTTCAGGAAAAGTGGAGTGGAGTTATAGTGTTTTAAAACCCAGTCAAGATTCTTTCACTTTTATCAAGGTGATCAGTTTGGGAATGCCGGCGTGGGGTAATGACGTTTCATGTCCAAATCAGGATTTGTTCACTTATATCAGGGCAATTATTTACGGGATTGTGGAGAAAACTGGAGTGCCTGGAGAAGACCACAAACCTTTGGCAAGTCAACTAACAAAATTTATTGCATTAGGATCTACGTGAGTGTTGTTGTTGATGAATGTTACTTAACGTCACTTGAGCAATTTTTCAGCTATTCCCGACAAGAACTATTTTATTAATTTCTATGGATTAATCTATAAACAAGTTTGTGTATGCATGTAAAGTGCAAAAGTGTTTTATGATCTGCTTTGTACCAGCGTGCACTAAGGGCAACGTTAACATGCTAGCTCATCAAGTCAGTTTGCCACAGACAAGCGTACCACGCCCC
Organism: Anadara kagoshimensis; assembly: GCA_021292105.1. Taxonomy (NCBI): domain Eukaryota; kingdom Metazoa; phylum Mollusca; class Bivalvia; order Arcoida; family Arcidae; genus Anadara; species Anadara kagoshimensis. Next base: position 25,856,762 of record CM037868.1, read on the forward strand.
CAGTCACATTGTACTGACAAGGGGTGAACCAGTAAAGGCCAAGGGCAAGGAAAATTCACTTTTCCACATGTTGTCTGAGCGAGACTGGAACTCGCAGCATTGAGAGACCCTGGATTTGTAGACTGACGTCTTATCCATTAGGCCACCGCAGCTTTCTACCCAAGTGGAAATCCAATGTAAGTGGCGAGAGGCAGGGGTGACTCTTAAGTTGGTGCTTATTTTAAGGAAGAGTATATGAGTATATGATAAGAAAAATAAAACAAAAATGCTATATCAAATGGCATTTTTATTTCCATTGCCAATATTCTTCCACTTACATGTATATCCAGTTGGTTACCACTCGACTTGTGGGGGAAATCCAAAAACCACCAACTTTCGATTTGACTGTTACATTTTAATGTTGTTTTTTTTTTTGTCCTGTAGGTATAAAGTCATTGACATCACTAGTGAGAGTTAGACCAGAATCAGCACTAGATTATCAGATGATAGTTGTAGAACTTTTGGATGATCCACACTACGCTATACAAAGGAAGGTAGGCATATTGTTGAATCATGGTGTTTTACGCCCAAGTCATGGTCCTATCACTTATATCGAGGTGGTCAGTTTTAACATGGTTTGGGGAAAACCAAAATAGCTGGAGAAAAAGTATATGTTCACTGGCTTCCTTCAGCATCAAAATAAGTGAAAGAATCTTGACTGGGGTACTGTAGATCACTTATTTTTCACAAGTAGTAAATTTCGCGTCAAGACCATTTTGACCTTATTTGAATTCGCATTTGGAATCTTATTGAATACAACATACATGTATGTCAACAAAGAAATATCTGTGTGCTGGAAAAATTTGTGTGATATTTGAATTCACGAATGGGACGAGTCGTGAATTTATGTGAAAATAAATCTCTCGCGAAATAAAAGTGATCTACAGCACAAAGCACTATTACTAAATAATAAAAAAAAAGCATACCAATTAATGTCCAAACCCCAATCTCAAAGCAGACAATTAGAACACTGGTAAATAAGTTAAACACTAGAATTTTTACCAGAGAAATGAGGCCGGGTGCTCCAGAAGGGTAAGCACCTCCTGTTTAGCTAGCTACACCTATAACATGTTTGATCAAAATTTAGACTGAAAACATTCATAACTGTTTCATAAAGTTATTAGATACAGCTTTTAATTAGAGGTATTGTTATTGTTCTCAAAAAATGCATGCTAGTCACATGACTAGAATTTTAGATGCTGTAAATCAGAAAAATTTTCGGGCATTACTTTTCCCGAAAATTGTTATTTAATATTATCGCATACTTTTATTTTTGCGTTTTCTGATAATGGTTAATGCAAATGTTAGTAAATTATATAAAAATTATATATTTGCTATAAGTTTTATTTTCGTGTGTTATGAGTATTGCGTAATTAAGCGGAAATTTCCCGCTTTACAGAATACATGCATATTGAATGGTGTTATATGCCTCAGTGAAGATTTTTTTACTTCTATCGTGGCCAGAGAAAACCACCAACCGTCTGCAAGCAAGTTTGCAAACATTCTCTTACTAGAGTCTGTCGTGAATGGTGCTGTAATCCATAAGTGTGTGCTTTAGACCACAAAGAATTATTAATCCTACTTAGACTTATTTTTTTAACCCCAAAACTTCTCAGTTTTGGCGTTATTGGGATTGTTTGTGAATGAAGTTATGTAATAGTCGCGGGGCATTTATGTTATCTCCCTTGATCATTATACATCGGTAATACTCGATAGTGTCTGGCTACTTCCGATTTCTGCCTTATAAGGCATGGATACAGCAGATGAAACATCCAATCGATAGCGTCCATTGACCAAATAAGGAAGTGCCAAATACGCTGTGTTTGTAAGCTTGCGCGTGTAGAAAAATAGATCCGATTGGTATCTGGAAAAATTCTATTCTCAAAATGAATGATGTTGCATAAATCATAAATTGAATTTGTTTTGTTTTTTTTGTCATAAAGTATAAGTCAATAAAAACAAGAAATATATCCGTCATGAAGTAAATGAAGTCGCGATATGCGCATGAATATGCAGGATGAAGTCACGTGACTTCTTCTGTAGCGTGGGTTAGCTTGGGTTATCGCCATTACTGAAAAGACTGATCGAAGAAGATCGACTGAATTGCCTCCTGTATCGTGATTTGTAGAGTAAGTGAAGGTTAGTATTAATAGTATTTTTGTTTAATTAATATATTCTCTGTTAATTTTATTCTTAGTAACTCAATTTCTCTAAAGAATCCCACGGGGACCCCGATCGTGGGAAGGACACGTTAGTACGATATTTAAAAAATAAAATAGGTCGCCATCAAACAGTATTCTATGTAATATTTTTTATTTTAGAGTATATGTTTTTTCTTTTGTTGTATTTCTCGTGTAGTTGATATTATATTGGAACGTAGCGTGCCCTTTTAATTTTTTTTTTGAAAATATAATGTTATAAGCGGACTTGGTAAGCGTTACTTCCGGTGGCGATTACTTCCAGTAGTGAATAAAAATTTGTATACCTGCACTTTCAGTGGGTGAGTATTTGTTATAGAAACCGATGACAAACCATACTGTTTAATTTTTAAAATTAAATAAGACTTCGGTGGTTCTCTGTTTGGTATCCGATATAGTAAAATAATGAGTAATGTGTAATGGGACTTGGAGCTGAAGCCTGCTGTCGTCCATCATATTTCGTTTTCTGCTACCTTTGATAACCGTTTAATATAATTTGAAACACGCTGACACCCATCATTGTTATTTCAAATTACAACTTCGTTTGTTTGTTTTTCCCGTTCAAAATTGTCAATTAATCCCGGGATTGTAAAGATGTAATTATTGGCAATTTCGAATCATTGTTTTGCTTTCGATAATAGAGAACGAGAAACCAATAGTATTTGAAATTATAAAAAATAGCACATGGTATTTGAAATTATGAAACATAGATCATATTATTTGAAATTATGAAAAATAGCACATGGTATTGGAAATTATGAAACATAGATCATATTATTTGAAATTATGAAAAATAGCACATGGTATTGGAAATTATGAAAAATAGCACATGGTATTGGAAATTATGAAAAGTAGCACATGGTATTGAAAATTATGAAAAATAGCACATGGTATTGGAAATAAGAAACATAACACATGGTATTGGAAATAAGAAACATAACACAAACACATGGTATTGGAAATAAGAAACATAACACATGGTAATGGAAATAAGAAACATAACACATGGTATTGGAAAATATAACTCATGATACACATGGTTTTGGAAATTTCAAAACATTGAACACGACATGTGAAATTATAAAATGTCACAAATTGGAAACACAAGGTATTGGAAATTACAACACTTAACACAGGGGGAAAAACCTTGACACAAGGTATTGGACAAAATAAAGCATACTGGTAACGCACATTTGGGCTAGAGGTTAACATGTGTTAATGGAACACAGTGTTAAAAAAACAAGTATTGTTGGGTTATAATTTGACCAAGTTGATTCACCATTCACAATACAGCACCATGTCATTGGATAGATATCAATTGCTCTGTTCAGCAGATTTTCACCAGGGTAATGGTTGTTTTTCAGAATCAAGTAGGGGAAATCAGTGTGTTTCAAATTGTTTTATGTTCTTAGTGGTTACTAAATTTAAAAGAAATAAGCCTTGGTCAAAAGATGATTTACATTTTGTTTTGTATGCTGGTGATTATGTATATACAGAGTTAAAGAAAAAGGTATTGTTAAATTATAATTATCTCTTGCCAGACGACTTCCCTGTAAATGTTCTAATACAGGAGCAGGTATTTTGTTGTTCTATTACTAAAACCTATATTGGCACTTTAGATGAATGTTTTATTGGGGAATATCCTCTGTTGCCATTACAGTCTGCATTGCAAAACATTGTGGTGAATTCCACCAGTACAGGTCTACAAGCCTGGTCTGTTTTGATAGCAGATAGCAATGCACTAGGCATTTATTTTAATCTGAATAAATTTTTCGTTTTTGACTCCCATGCAAGAAATGCAAATGGGCTTTGCTGTCCAGATGGAAGTTGTGTGCTTGGTGTGGTTGGCTCTGTAATTGACTTGTGTTCCCATGTAAGAACACTGTTTTGTACAATGACATCGAAACCATTGGCATCAATCCAGTATGAATTACATAATATTCGTATTTCTGTGACACAAAAAACATCAAAGAAATACGGTGGTTCAAAGAATCTTACAGTCATTCCATCCCTTAACGATTTGCATGCTATGTATGCAGTACATGAAACTGATAGGATCCATCAGTCTGCAGATCAGAATCCAAAAAGCAAAATTGTTTATTTCAGCTCCAAATGTCAAAATGATTGTAACAAGAGGAAGTTGTGTGCTTCTAGCATTTTGAATGAAACAAGCGTTCAGGCAAATTCTGCAAAAAATATGAAACTGCAACATTCAACCATCAAACTTATTGATTTGCCATTTTTAAATGATAAACATTTGGAAAATACAGACAAGTTTTTAGTTAGGAAGGAATCAAGAAGTCAGAATAAAGTTCAAACAGACAGTACATTTGAAAATATTTCAGACGGAATATCAATTTCATCCATTGATCTAGAAAAAGTAATAAACTTTTTTAAAACAAAGGTGAAACAAGGACCCGAATATGTTTGTTCCTCATGTTCTCAAACTTTCTTCAAACATCATATGTTGAATGTAGATACATGTAATTTAAAATTACCGGAAGTAGTGAAAAGTTTTATGAATAAATATTTGACTGGAATTAAAAGTGTAGGCAATATTGAATGGGTTTGTGCTACATGTCTGAATTCTTTTAAGTGTCAAAAAATACCAGCATGCTCTCCTGCTAATGGTTTGATGTTCCCTGTGAAACCACCGGAACTGGATTTGACCCCATTGGAGGAAAGGCTTGTTGCACCAAGGCTGCCATTCATGCAGATAAGGGAAATGCCCAGGGGTGGACAATTAAACATACGGGGTAATGTTGTAAATGTCCCAGCTGATGTCAATAGCACAGTGAAACTGTTGCCTAGGCTCATGAATGGTTGGTTCAAAATAGTGTTTTGTTCAGAAATGAGGGCATCAAAGTTGACGAAACCTGGCTACATAATAATCTTGATCAATTGCACAGACAAGGTGATGAGGACAATGATTCTGATAGACCCGAAGGAGATGTGTCTAGGTGTGTAGGACCAACTTACGACAGTGAACAGTGGACAGAAGATGAAGGCATTGAGACCAGACCAAATGGAAATCTAGATACTGTTTTACAACCTGTTGATTACAGAGAATTCAATCAAATATTTGAGGTAGCCCCTGGTGAAGGGAACTCCCCATTAGGTCTCTTTCAAGATATTAATTCAGAATTTTTATCTTTCCCAACAATTTATTGTGGTCAATCTAGGAGTGACAATAATTCCAGAGCTGTGCCCTTACATTACAGTACTATTTGTAAATGGGAGCTGCGTAATGTAGACAGAAGAGCTGCTACATGTGTACCTGCAATTTTTTTCAAGCTGAAAAAATTGCAAATCAAACAAGTAAAAGACAATGTAAGCATTGCCATTAGGAAATGCAAAACAAAAGGACACAAGATGACAGCTAATGAAATTCTATCACCTGGTGCATTGGATAAAATAACGAAACAAGACGATGGGTATAAGGTCTTAAGAACTTTAAGGGGTTCCCCACCTTACTGGGAGCAGGCAAAAAAAGACATTTTTGCTATGATTAAGCAACTGGGCATTCCCACATGGTTTTGCTCTTTTTCTGCTGCTGAAACTAAATGGGTTTCATTACTTAAGTGTTTGTTTAAATTAAAGAACAACAACGAAGCATCAGACACTGTCATAGAAAATATGACATGGCAAGAAAAATGCCAGTTGATAAAGTCGGACCCAGTGACATGTGCCAGATATTTTGATTATAGAATTCAATCATTCATTTCATATGTATTACATGATTTGTCTCAACCAATTGGCTGCATTGTAGATTATTTTTACAGAGTTGAATTCCAACAAAGAGGGTCGCCACATATCCATATGCTTATTTGGATAAAGAATGCACCTGTATTTGAAAAAGATGACAATAAGGACATAATAAACATTATAAACAAACATATCATATGTCGAAAAGACAGTTCTATGCCCAACTTGATTAATTACCAATCTCACAGGCATGCACGGACATGTAGGAAAAGAGGTAAAGCCATTTGTCGGTTTAACTTTCCTTTACCCTCCATGCCTGAAACTATGATTTTAGAACCTCTTGAAAGCAGCGAGGAAACAAATGAGTTGAAAAAAAAATACAGCAGTGTTATTGAATTCATTAATTCAAATATGAACAGAGATCTTTCTTTTCAAGACTTTCTTAATGAGATTGATCTTTCCTTAAATCAGTATTTAGTTTGTTTGAGATCAACACTGAAGGTTCCTACAGTGTATTTGAAGAGGTCATTAAATGAGGTTAGAATTAACAACTATAATACAACATTACTAAAATGTTGGGAAGCCAACATGGACATTCAGTTCATACTTGATCCCTATGCATGTGTTTCATACATTGCTTCTTATATTTCGAAAGGTCAAAGGGGACTTTCTAACTTGTTATATACTGCTTGCATGGAGTCTAAACTTCAAGATAATAACATTCAGCAACAAGTGCGGCGAATTGGCAATCAGTTTTTAACACATGTTGAAGTTGGTGCCCAGGAAGCAGTATACTTAGTTCTTCAAATTCCTCTGAGACGTTGTACAAGGGAAGTTGTATTTATTGACACAAATCGTCCAGAGAAAAGGACAACTCTTCTTAAATCACTTACAGAATTGAAGGAACTGCCTAAAAATTCCACAAATATAGAAGCTGACAATGCACTGAAGCGTTATATCAGGCGACCTTTCAGCATGCAAAATTGCTGTTATGCAGACTTTGTCTCATGGTTTAATGTTGAATTTTCAAAGAAGAAAAAAGAGTGTTTTGTAAGTAACTGTGAGTTGCCAGAAGTTATTTATGACCATGACGTTGATGACGACATACATTATAGGCAGGAAGTGCATGAAAGCAATGAAGAACTTGATTCAGACTTGCTCAGAAATTCTGAAGAAAACGCTGAACAATTTAATTTGAATTGTCCAGTTGGTACAGAGTTTGTATTTCGATGTGGCACGATAATGAAAAAGAGACGAAAACAGAGAGTTATCCGCTGTATTAATACAAGTGTAAATGCAGACAGTGAGGGTCATTATAGGGAACTTATCATGCTCTTTACATCGTGGAGAAATGAAGATCTGGATTTATTACATGGGTGTTCGAATTATGAAGAATGCTACAACAAACTGAAAAATGTTATTGAGGGGAAACGGAGAGAGTATGTAAAACTTGGCAGTAACATTAACGAAGCTATGTTACGGTCTGATGAAGAAATAGATGATTGTGTGCTAGAATCTGTTCTTCCTGAGGTAGAACATCAAGCGCATAGATTCTACTGAAATCCCCACTTTGTCTGAAATGTATGGCTGTTTCAATCCGGGAGAGAATATATCTGATACTTATCAATATGACATTGGACAAGATATTGGTTTAGTTCATACACAGCATCCGTGTGATAGTTTACCAATGAATGAGCTTGCCCAAGAAGATTATTATGTCATGGTGCGGAATTTAAATGCTAAACAAAAAGAATTTTTTTACCATGTTTTACATTGGTTCAAGACAAAAAATGACCCATTGTATTTGTTTTTGACTGGTGGAGCAGGGGTGGGTAAAAGCATATTGTTAAAGTCACTTTATCAGGGTCTGCTAAAATATTTTAACAAGAAAGTGGGAGAAAACCCAGATGAATTAAAAATTTTATTGTGTGCACCAACAGGTAAGGCTGCACATAATATTGGGGGCAACACAATACATTCATCGTTTTGCATCCCGATTGGTAAGGGTTTTGGTTTCAAGCCACTTGACATGCAACATCTTAACATTCTCAGATCTAAATATCAAAAGTTGAAAATTGTGTTCATTGATGAAATTTCAATGGTTGGGAGAAATATGTTTGATTTCATAAATTTGAGGTTGCAAGAAATAACTGGTTGCACTAAACCTTTTGGTGGTATTAGTGTTATAGCAGTTGGTGATTTATTTCAATTGAAACCAGTAATGGATTCTTGGATTTTTTCTCAGCCGCCTTCAGTATGTGATATTCGCAGATTGTCATCAAACTTGTGGATAGATCTTTTTGAAGTTTATGAACTCGATCAGATAATGAGACAGAAAGATGATCTTGAATTTGCAGAATTGCTTAACAGATTAAGAGAAGGAAACCAAACTGAAGATGACATCTGTAAATTGAGAACAAAACTTTATACTGAGAGATGTGATGAAAATATAAATAAATTGCCACATTTATTTACTACAAGAGCAGAGGCAGAGCAACACAATAACCTCATTCTCGCAGAGGTGCCATCTCACAAAAAAACTACAGTAGATGCTATTGACACCATATCTGGAAATTTATGTAGCAGTTTACAGGCAAAGATAATCTCAAAAATTCCTGAGGATGCCTCAAAAACGATGGGTCTCCATAAATCCCTGTGTATTGGCATAGACCTTCCAGCAGAATTGTGTTTAAATATAAGTGTAAATGATGGTTTGACAAATGGTACACCTTGCACAATAATGAAGTTAGATTTTAGAGTTGAAAATTCAACACGATGTAGTATTGTTTGGGTAAAGTTTGATGATTCATCTGTTGGTTGTCAATGGCGACAGAGATATTATCATCTTTATCATAATAACATTGACAATAACTGGATTCCAATACTGGAAACTACTCGAAGTTTCTGCTTGCATTATTTTAAAACATACAATATCGTTAGACGTCAGTTTCCAATTCAAATGGCTGCTGCTAAAACTATTCACAAATCTCAGGGTTCAACTTTATGCGGCTCTGTTGTACATTTTGGTAGGCGAAAAAATGACCACATTCACTATGTAGGATTAAGCCGTGTATGTAATTTAACATCATTACATATCCTCGAATTGAATGAAAACAAGATCTCAGTGTCTGAATCTGTTATTGAGGAAATGGCAAGGCTAAGGTTGAATGCATCAGTTAAGATTTGTTTGGCAAATCTGTCCAATTTCGCAACATCAAATTCAATAAGAATTTGCTTTCATAATTGTAGGTCATTACACAAGCATATAAATGATGTTAGACATGACAATATGTTAGGAGAAACAGATATCTTAGCATTTAGTGAAACAAGATGTTTACCATCTGATTCTGAAAGCTATCACATTTCTGATTTTGAGATGTTCCGGAAAGATTCTCTGAATTTACCCCACACTTCCAGCTCTAGTATCACCAGGCCATACCATGGCATGGCCGTTATACCAAAATTTCTGTCTCAAAGGTTTCATTAGAAACAGTTAGTGGCATTGAAATCATAGTTATAAAAATTTTAAATGATACTGTCAATGTTTGCTTTATTTACTGTCCACCAAACCATGCTACATTACAAAATTTCAAAAATGTTCTACATCATATAGAGCAAATTATTTCATTACATGAACCCACTGTCATAATGGGCGACTTCAATCAAGATTTATTTACTAATTCCTCAGTAGATTCATATTTGAAAACTGTATATGACTTCAGTCAGATGATTAATGTCTCAACTACTGATTATAGTTCTTGTCTTGACCATATATATACCAATTTTGCCAATTTTGATTTTCCAGCAACTGTTGCGACTGGTACATTAGACTCCTACTTTTCTGATCATAAGCCAATCTTTATTGTATTTGATTACAAACAGGGGAATCAAAAGTAATATTGGATATAGTCAATTAAGGCATACATATCAGGAATTTTAGGGGTCTTGGTAGCTTAAAGCTTATTTACAAATCACAATGATGCTCATTTACCAAGGCTAGCTGCTATTTCGATGGTTCCAGTGTGGGCAGTAAAAGCAGGTGTCTCCACATGTTTCAGCTTCCTCCATCCTCCACTATCCAACAGTTGACTGCCTGTGTTAAACACCATTACACCACTACACCCTATTATACATCTGGTTTCATTTAAGTTATTATTAGCTGTTAAGCTTTCCATTGTGTATGAATAGCAGTAAAGGTACTAATTAACTTCAAATTTACCAGGTATATCATATACTGTAGCTAATACACTTTCGTGTTATGAAACATCTAAATTATTTATTTTTTAAATTTCAGATGCAATCTGCAACACTTGAAGAAGTCTGCAAAGAACGGGGCCAGGCTCCATATAACAAGAAATCCCTAAAAGTTCAAGTTATAGCGGCAGATAGCATCAGGTCCTACAAAAATGACCAAGGACAAGAAAAGAAATCCATGAATGTGGCCATAGGTGACAATTCTATGGCACTAAAATGTATCGTTTATGATGAAACCAAGTTTTCAAAATTTAAACAAGGAGCCACGCTAATTTTGAAAAATATTATAAAGAAAACAGATGCCATTGCAGTAACATCTGCGTCAAAAATATTTCCGACAGTCAAAATTGAAGTTCCTGACCACGTGGTGAAATCGGGCATAGCCATCATAAGACCACCTCCAGCAGATCTTAAACGGCTAGATGAGGCTCTCAGGTCCCCTGTAAAGACAAGAGTCTCTGTAATGGGACAGATTATTCAGGTATGTGATAGATTGACTTTCCTTTATTCATTTACATACAGTTTGTTTTCAGTACATACAGTTTGTTTTCAGAAATCTACATTCACTTTTACATTATGCAGGTAAACGTACATCAGTTATTTAGCTGTCTGGTCTTTGATGGCTTCAAGTAATTACCATGCTCTTATAATGGCTAATGCTGTTGATAGCATAAGAATTGCTAAAATATTTGCAATACATATTTCTTTCTTAACTTGGAGCTTTGACACTGAAGCCGAAAGGCTCAGATGAGCTATTGCTATCTATCACCGTCCGTCGTCCGTCGTCCGTCGTCCGTCGTGTGTCGTGCGTCGTGCGTAAACTTTACATTTTAATCTTCTCCTCCAAAACTACTGAGCCAAATTTGATGAAACTTGGTGATTATTATGCCTGGGTAACAGGCTTTCAAAATTGTGTTCGGGGTTTGACCACGCCCAACAATATGGCTGCCGTTACTATAAATAGCCAAAAGACAAAAAAATCTTCTTCTCTGAAACCAAAAGGTGCAGGCAAATTTTGATTGGATATTTGGATTCAGGATACCTAGATACACTAAAATTGTGTTTTTCATAAAAATTGGACGAAAAATAGGTTACACGTTTTTTGCGTAAAATTATGTAATTTTTAAAATGAGACATTTATTGTTATAACTTCATAATGGCTGAAGATAATTGTATGGAGTTTTCACTGTTGATCTTGTCTTGCGACTTTCTTCTGATTGATGTCAAGGTCAAAGGTCAAGGTCATGTCCCAGTTTTTGACCTTTGATAAAAAATGCTATTTTTTAAACATTTCTGGTGATAATGATGTAGGATTTTTGGTTAATTGTAGGTATTGACATTACGATCATTTTGATATATTGATTAAGTTCATGGGTTCAAAGGTCAAGGTCACAGATGTACAAGTTTACCAAAATAGTTAATTATCTGCAAAACTATGAACTTTTTGTATAGGCATGTATATTAGAATATTGTAGGTAATGGCCCAATGGTCATTTTGATATATAAATAAAGGTCATGAGTTCAAAGGTCAAGGTCACAGATGTAAACAAGTACTGAAATGATTATTTATCTCTAAAACTATAGACTTTTTGTATAGGCGTGTATATTAGAATATTGTAGGTAATGACCCAATGGTAATTTTGATATATGAATAAAGGTCATGAGTTCAAAGGTCAAGGTTACAGATGTAAACAAGTACTGAAATGGTTATTTATCTCAAAAACTATAGACTTTTTGTATAGGCATGTATATTAGAATATTTTAGGTATTATCCTAACGATCATTTTGATATATGAATGAAGGTCATGGGTTCAAAGGTCAAGGTCACAGATGTGAATGAATACCTGAATGGTTAATTATCTTGAAAACTGTTCACTTTTTGTATATGCATGTATATTAGAATATTGTAGTTATTAGCCTAACAACCATTTTGATATATGAATGAAGGTCATGAGTTCAAAGGTCAAGGTCACAGATGTGAACAAGGTCTGAAATGATTATTTATCTCAAAAACTATAAACCTTTTGTATAGGCATGTATATTAGAATATTTAGGTATTATCCTAATGATCATTTTGATATATGAATGAAGGTCATGGGTTTAAAGGTCAAGGTCACAGATGCGAATGAATACCTAAATGGTTAATTATCTTAAAAACTATTAACTTTTTGTATAGGCATGTATATTAGAACATTGTTGGTACTGGCACAGTGGTCATTTTGATATATGAATGAAGAGCATGGGTTCAAATGTCAAGATCACAGATACAAACAAGTACTGAATGATATTTATCTCAAAAACTATAAACTTTTTGTATAGGGATGTATATTAGAATATTGGCCTAATTATCATTTTGATATTTGAATGAAGCTCATGGGTTCAAAGATCACAGGTGAGCGTTAAGGCCCATGGGCCTCTTGTTTAATTTCGCAATCAAACCATATAATTGCATTAAGAAATTTTAATCATAAAATGTTTTCTTAATCTCAACTTAGTCTCAATTTAATATATTATCTGTATCTTTAATTGCATTGTTTGAATTCTAAATGCGATTGCATTGTCCAATGGAAGCGTATTAAACAAACTTAAGTTTGATGTAATTGTTATTTTTTAATGGATTAGATTCTTTTTAATCCAGCTATTCTATTTATATTGTTTTACAGGAGGAAGCAACACAAGAAGTAAAAGTAAAAAATGATATAGTCAAAGTAAAGACTATATATGTCAAGGATGAAACAGTTCCCAAATGTAAAGTCTCCCTTTGGCGGGAATTGTCTGAAGCAGATGTCCGTCCTGGGGACCATATCAGCATCACAGATGTGGTGTTAAATGTGTTTAGAGGAGAGTCGTCGTTAAGCACAACATCACTTACAAAATTGCAGGTAAGACCTAACAATGAAAAGTATTGGGTTTTTCTTGTACTTTCAAGCTAACAAAAAATATATTTAAAGTGATCTTTAACTGAAAAATGTTGACGTTTTGATGTTAAATCATTGACACTTTAAAAGCTACATAAAAGAACACTTCTTAAATAAGAGATAAAAAATAATGATATATTTATAATTGTTTACTGGTCTCGCTGAAGAGTAAAAAAAAAAGCTTAAATACATCCTCCTAGCATCACATTGGTTGGGTTGATGCTTGAACTACACATTCTGGTCATGCTGTAGAGAAAAAAAACTAGAAAAACTGTGAGCCACAAGCTCACAAAAAAAAACCCTGCTCCCAAAAATCCATCGGATCAAATTTTTAAATAGAAAGTGCACATCTACATTATATCACAAAGATTCATGAAAATCCATTGAAGGGTTTAGGAGGAGTTGCAGATAAGAGATAGGTACCCTAAGGTGTAATGGAAGGATGGACGGACACCCCTTTCACTATATACCCCCCACATTTTAAGTGAGGGGTATATATCGCTTGCATATAAGTTAAAATATACCGGTAGCCACCTAGCATCATATTGATTGGGTTAATGCTCAAACGTAAAGCAAAGTGACAGGGCATTCAATGCATTGACACTTTAAATTTGACTGCCAACGCTAAACTCATTAAATGCAAAGGAAAACAAACTAGTCCAAACATCCAGGTTTGCAACACCCTTGTATTTACAATTAGTTGTTTATATTTTCAGAAATGTGAAGCCCCTGAGTTAATCAGAAATGTCACTGTCATTGGATGTTCCGTGGAAGACCTGGAAGTAATGTTCCTGTTGTCTGATGAATCGGACATAACAGTCCCATTCGACATTGTAAAAGAAACCTTTGAAACAGATGGTGATTTGGAAAACCACATTATTGACTGTTGCGAGTTGGGACTCAATATGAAAGTTGTGTCAAAAGGCCCTGAAATATTAAGCTTATCTATTATTTAAGGTCTCACAACTTAAACTGTAAACCAGCTTTTACTTTTGCTATGAATATCAATCTTCTTAAATAAGTTATTGGATGAAAAGTAAACATCATGTTTACTTTTTCATGTTTAAGTTGACATGCTTAAAATTTCATATTGTATTTTAAGTTGATCGGGTTGCTGTATACATTGTAGACTTTATGTATTGTAGTTAATCAAGCTTGTAGAAATGTTATGGTAGGTTTGCACTATCAAACTCTTGGATCACAATCTTGCATGAAAGCTTTAGAATTCATTTGGTCTCCCAATGCTTGCTTTCTGGGGAACATTACAGATTGGAGACATCTAGGAAACCATAAAATGTTACCCCAGTACAATCATTATAATCTTTCAGAATATATCATTTTTATGGTACTACTTGCACATGGGCACCTAATCCATTCAACATTGTTTAGTTCCAGCAGATGTATCACTGGATTTTGTGATCCTTGTGTATCAGTTTTAAAAATAAAAATAGTGGAGTTCTATTCAATTGAAGCTCTTCAAACCAGTTTCAAGTCTTAACATCCTTCAGTCTCTTTAATCACAGGTCCTTAACAAATTATTTGATAGTGTAAACCTAGCTTAGGCAATAAGCCTTTAAATTATTGTTTTTGTATATGATTTTTGCAACCTTGGTGTTTTCTTCTCTTATTTTTCTCCTTGGGCACAATTGGAAGAAATTGTTGTGTGTCTGGTCTATTTCTATGTGGTTTTTCACCTATATTGCTGTGTTTTACTAAATAGTAATAAATGAAAAAGAATGGAGCAATGATAAATATCACCATTGTGTTTGAATAGCTACGTGTATTGCCTATAAAACAATTTAAAACCATATAGGAGGTTTCATTATCATACTTGGTAATAAATACTGCTTGTGAAAAGTTGATTGACCAGCTGTTGCCACCCCTCTTTCATTTAGGTATAGAGCACACATATCCTAGCGAAAGTTTGTCAATTCACTGATGAACAATCGATTTCATTCCTTCTATGTACTCCCATACTTTTCATTAACTTAAAATTTGCCCTAAAAATCCCTTTAGCCAGATTTCAAACTACAAAAATCCAATATGGAATTTTATGTTGACAATCCAAAAATTTGTACTGTATATCATGCATGCCATATTTAATATACAATACTAATTTTAAGTTGGGGTGTCAAAATTTCATGTTGGATTTCAGTGGATAGCCAGATTTCAAACTACAAAAATCCAATATGGAATTTTATGTTGACAATCCAAAAATTTGTACTGTATATCATGCACGCCATATTTAATATACAATACTAATTTTAAGTTGGGGGTGTCAAAATTTCATGTTGGATTTCAGTGGATAGCCAGATTTCAAACTACAAAAATCCAATATGGAATTTTATGTTGACAATCCAAAAATTTGTACTGTATATCATGCACGCCATATTTAATATACAATACTAATTTTAAGTTGGGGGTGTCAAAATTTCATGTTGGATTTCAGTGGATAGCCAGATTTCAAACTACAAAAATCCAATATGGAATTTTATGTTGACAATCCAAAAATTTGTACTGTATATCATGCACGCCATATTTAATATACAATACTAATTTTAAGTTGGGGGTGTCAAAATTTCATGTTGGTTTTTAGTAGATACATTTCAAATTACAACCAAAGTTGCAACTGAGTGCTACATTTTTTTTCAGATTATGGTTGATTTTTTTTTCTATAGAAAACAGTTTTATTATAAAAATATATAGGCCTTTAATTTCTGAGGGATCAAAAAGTACTGCACTGGTTGATTCTAAAGTTTTTAAGGAATTGTGGCACAAAATTTTAACTATTTTTGTATATTTTCTGAGGATTCCACACACATCAAAGTTGTTAAGTTAGTTGATCTTCAAATATGATTTCACTCTACAAGTAATATTTGAATTGTCAGTAATTGACATTCTTAAGAGGGATAAAATCAGGGTGAATGGCTATATTCATATATAAGCCTATTTGGACTGATTATTTGTCCTTTGATTCGTAAACATTATTCAAATTTTTGTTCATCTTTCACATCCAAAATATTTTTCCTACAAGTGATAATTATGTATAAATGTCAATTTGTAACCTTTTTAAGATTTTTCCTAGTTCACCATTATGAGTCTTTATTGCCAAACAGCATACCTAGTGGCACTAATATGAGTCCTTATTGCATAAATGAAAGCTATCACTGATTATTTTCATCCCATCACACTTAAGAATCACTTTTGACAATTATTTATCAGTTCCTATGTTTGTGCTATTGACCAAATAAAAACAGAATAATATTTAAACTAAACCAGTTTTGTTATTTGTGACATTGTCAATTAGAGAATAAGAAATTCCATTGCAGATCAACTAGTTCCAGAAGAGTCACTTGACCAGTCCAGATCAGTGAATTCTTTTCATATGATGCTATTGTTTTTAATTTGGAACAATGCATTTTTAGTCACCAATGATTGATAAAATTACATTCAAGCCTTTCTGCTCAATAGACAGTGGCACTAGCACATTTACAGCAGCATTTGTGCAAGGTAGCAAATTACAGTAGGTCACAATTCTTATCAGACCTTTCAATTGTAGACAGAATAATAAAATGTACCTCAAGAGCTCAACAACTTGATTTTATTGATTAAATGGAGTTATAGTCCCTGTCAAGAATATTTCACTTATATGAAGGTGCCTGCAGACAAGGGTAACTTTTTGATCTTTGCAGTGCCCTTGGGTCAGTGTAGGGAGGCATCAGATTTTATGACCCCTTCCCCAAAAGCCCCTAACTACCAAATACAGGGTAGATTGCTTGCAGATACAACTGTCACTTTCTGTTTTCACCTCTTTGACAGACCCGTCCAGGGTTCAAACCCATAACCTCCCACATACTGAACAAGCACTCAACCAACTGAGCTACCACACAGGTTTTGCGCTGAACATTGGAATAATCTCCAAAAACTTGTTATACAGATTCTTGGGATGGATATTTCCAGTTCCCAGAAACAAGATGATCAAAAGCAAATGATATTGACAACAGCCTCTTTACTCCTTATGTCCACCAAAGTTTTGGGGTTTCAGTACTTTCAGTACTTTGATTTCTCTCTTTATATTTTAGACATTAGAACTACTTTTCAACATGGCTAATCCTGTGAATGTACAAGTTGTGATTGGTCGATTACTGGATCACATGACCAAAACATCAAATAAATACTGGCAGATGGATATTGCTGGGAAAGTTGTGATTTTAGCTGAAAAATATCCTTTTCAAAGTCACAGTGACTTATATACATTTTAAATTAGATTTTTTGGACTTTGTTTTCTTGGAAAAAGTTAATACACGATTTTTGTATTGAAAGGAGTTGGTGTGGTACGGTTCATGCCTCTAATGTGCACTGACAAAGGGACTAGGTATGTTAAAATGCTCTTAAATAAAGGCGCAATTTACTTTATTTATTTGTTTGAAAACATCAAAGGCATATTTCCATATTAACTGTTTGTTGGGGGAGGAGGGTTAGAGGCTATAACAACTCATTATACCCCCAGCTTAAAAAGTGGGGGGTATATAGTGATAGGGGTGTCCGTCCGTGTGTCCGTCCTTCCTTACACCTTAGGGTACCTATCTCTTATCCGCAACTCCTCCTAAACCCTTCAATGGATTTTCATGAAACTTTCACACCATCTTTGTGATATGATGTAGTTGTGCACCTTCTATTTAAAAATTTGATCCGATTGATTTTTATTATGGGGGGCATATTTTTTGTGAGCTTGTGGCTCACAGTTTTTCTAGTTTGTTTTGGGGTCAGAAGCACTTTACCTTAGATACTGCTTTATTTTGGAGAGTCACAGCGACCTTATTTATCATATTTACTCTTTTTTGGGGCATCAGCAGTTTATATGACCTTGAATGTTGATCAAGGTCAACCAGCTTCATAAATGTAAAGGGTGTGTGCAAAATAATATTATTGTACAGTTTCATTGTCATTTGTTCACTAGTTCTATGAAAATCAAAATTATGCACAGCGGATAAAATATGTTGGGAATTCAGTGGTTTCAGTAAAACTGAAAGCTGACGAAAACTGTCATCTAAACTCACACATCGCATGAACTGGTGTTTAAAGTAGTCTTTGAGATGACTGTTAAATTGTTAATGTGGAAACATTCAATCAACCAACCAATCAATCTATCCATCCATCCAACCATCTAACCAACCAATCAATCTTCATTCCAACCTACCAACCGACGAACCAACCAACAAACCATTCAGTCAGTCAATGAAAGAACAAACAAATGAATGAATGAATGAACAAAGGAACGAAAGAATGAACAAACTATCAACTCAGTCAATGGATCAGCCTTAACATAATCCAGATTTTCCAGCTCTGGTCAGTTATATGTGGACACTATGATTAAGTTACTACAGCTGAATAAAACAAGTGTTCCACCGGACATTGTCAACAAAATTATAGGTGCTGTCCAAAAAGGTAAGTGTGAGTTTAAGTTACTACAGCTAAATAAAACAAGTATACCATCGGACATTGTCAACAAAATTATAGGTGCCGTCCAAAAAGGTGAGTGTGAGTTTAAGTTACTGCAGCTAAATAAAACAAGTATACCACCTGACATTGTCAACAAAATTATAGGTGCTGTCCAAAAAGGTGAGTGTGAGTTTAAGTTACTACAGCTAAATAAAACAAGTATACCACCGGACATTGTCAACAAAATTATAGGTGCTGTCCAAAAAGGTGAGTGTGAGTTTAAGTTACTACAGCTAAATAAAACAAGTATACCACCTGACATTGTCAACAAAATTATAGGTGCTGTCCAAAAAGGTGAGTGTGAGTTTAAGTTACTACAGCTAAATAAAACAAGTATACCATCAGACATTGTCAACAAAATTATAGGCGCTGTCCAAAAAGGTAAGTGTGAGTTTTGCAAATTTTTGCAAGTATTGACACATTGAAATGCACTACTTGTCATTGCAAGCATGGCTGCATTTTCATTGTTGACATCACAAGCAACATCATTCAGCATATGAATACAGTACAGACCTGTCCAAAGTTTAACACTGAGATAATGAAAAAGATTTGGAGCTTGACATCCAAGTGGCTGTGAAATGGATACTTTTGGCTGAAAAGTTAATTAGGGGGCCAAAATGCACTGTTGATATGGCACTAATTTGTTGGCTTAAGAGTTAAAGTTTTGACAGGCCTGTACTGTAGGTATGGCTAACACTTATCCAGTTGATTGATTTTTACATCTCAGTCATATAACAATATAACCTGTATATAAAGGACCACTGTGGTAGCCCAGTTGGTTGAGTGCTCGCTCCATAAGTGGGAGATAGTGGGTTTGAACCCAGACCTGGTCTGACCCAAGACTTGAAAGTGGGTAGTGACTGTTCTTTCGCCAAGCATTCGACATTACGAAATGAAAGTCATTGTTCTGTATGATCGGAACTAAAAATAAACAAGGTCTTGTGTCATAGTAGGCTTGGCATGATAAAGAACCCTGCTGTATAATGCCAATAGCGCAACACCAAAAAATTTAAATCACTAAGTTTTACTTTATTTGTAATTTCAGGTTGTGGCGTCTGTGAAACATCACAGAACAAGGGAGATAATCCTGTAGAATTTAAACAACATCTGATCAAAAAATGTGTTGAATGTTTATTTATTAAAGACTCGTCTCCTGAATTAGTACAAATTTCTGCTTGGGTAAGTACGCATGGTTATGATTGTGGACTTACGATTCAAAGGTCAAAAGGTCACAAGTTCAAACCCCTAGTAGAACTGTACAATGTGTAGAATGTTTGTTTATTAAAGACTCGTCTCCTGAATTAGTACAAATTTCTACTTTGGCAAGTATGCATTGTTAAAGTTAATCTAAGAACAAGTTACGATTGTGGACTTATGATTCATAGGTCAAAAGGTAGCCTGCCTTGTACAAGCGCACTCACAGGACAACTTTAATGTGCAACCTAACAGAGTTAGTACACAGCAAACAAGCATACTATTTTCCCAGTTACATTATACTGACATTAATATTCTTTCTTCTTAACACAGAGGGCCAGACCTGGAAGCATGTCCTCAAATTTTAAACTCTTATTCATGTTATTATGATCTGGTGGGGATTCGAACCCATGACGTCCTGTTCTCGAGAAAGATGCTTTTCCACTTCTCCACCCAGAATTCACTGTTTTAAGAGTTTAAGATAATAGTTCCAATTATTAAAGGTGTTGACTTACAATTCAAGGGTCATGAGTTCAAACCCCGAGTAGGATTGGGTTTCACAATTCAAGGATCATGAGTTCAAGTGCAATTGGGATTGGGTTTGACAATTCAAGGGTCGTGAATTCAAACCCCAAGTGAAACTGGGTTTGACAATTCAAGGGTCATGTGTTCATACTCAAGTGGGGTTAGGTTTGTTGATTAAAGAGTAGAAAGGAGTGCCATACAAGGATTTTACACCACAGTCAGGATTCTGTCACCAAGGCTGTAAGTTCAAGGATAGTTCACACCCCAGTCAAGATTATTTTTCTTATATTGAGCCAGTCATTCCTGCTGAATTACTTAGTGGAAAACCACTGACAGTCACTCATCAAACAAAGGATTCATCTTCTGAGTTTTTGGGTATATAAGCATGGCATGGCTGATAAAGTCACTTATAACGAGACAGTCTGTTCAGGAATGGTGAAGGAAACTGTAGTACCCAGTGGAAAAACACCTGACCATCACCCACACAATTGACGATTTATCTCCTGAATTCTTGGGCAAGTAAGCATATTGATATGCATGGCATGGCTGATGAAGTCACTTATATCGAGACAGCCATTCCTGGAATAGTGGAGGAAACTAGTACTCACAGATTTTTTGTTGGTACTTTAACTTTCTCCATGATCCCAGAACTGATCATCTTGATATAACTCTTAACATGGGCATGAAGCACCTTTATTCCACCATGGTGATTCTAGGAATTATCAGATAGGACCATCTTCAAAAGCTTTCCTCTAACACACCATTACTTCATATGTAATATTTAAAATGGCCCACCTAGGCTTTAAGAGGAGTCATTTTGCAAAATAAGGTATCAATGGGACCTCTGTTAGCCTCGGGCTGCCGCAGAAAGTTGGTGTCTTAATACAGGTATTGCTGCATCATGTGCACGGTTTCCACACATCAGGAAAAAGTCTGGGAATTTTTTTTCAAGGTCAGGAAATTGTCAGGGAATTTTAAAAAATGTCGGAATTTTGAATGAATTCAAGCGTGAGAACCATCTGGTGGATTTCAGTTGTCTTTTTTCTATTTACAGGTTTTAGGAGAATTTGCAGACATGTTGAAGAATATGCCAGAAGACAAAATTATCTCCCTTTTCCTGAATCAGTTTACAAGA